>JAGDQP010019933.1:0-34087 GCA_022664845.1 Lepisma saccharinum | reverse complement strand
ATCCGTTCATAACTGGAGTACACCATAGTTCCGACTTATTCCGTACAGATGTCACTTTTGTCAACGAGTAAAACTGGAGGGGGGTAGACGGCCCCGTTAAAAAACGACCGATGAAACAAAAAGTCAAAGTTCGAAATTTGAACAATTTTGGCAACATATATATATCTGCTGTAAGCACAACTTACGGAATGTTAATTCCAAGTCTGTATTAAATATTGGTTCATTGTGAGAGAATTCTGCAGTTTACTGGGCTTAGAAAGTGTGTACCAAGTTTTTGAACCTGAATTTACAATCCTTAGAGTAGGCTACTCGTTCAACGTTTTCCTCCATCTCATCTTTTCCCTCTGTTCTCCATTGATCTCTATCATCGGTTCTAACGTACTTTTTTACCTTCATCCATAGAGTAACATGATAGAAAATCAAACTTTGTCTTCAAACCTGCGTTCTTCAAAATTTTACTCCTCTTTCTTCCTCTTTGTATGTTTACTCTTAAACCGACAACCCGTATCTATTTCAGCAATTTCCTCTGTTCGCTTTTCTCATCTCTTACGTGTTGGTTTAAATACGATTGGGCTCCTTGAACGCAGTGCTTTGAAGCCTTCTTTAACAAAAATCTAGGTCTGGATTTTAAAAAAATCACAAGCTCGTGTAGGACGTTATTAACAATTTATACAATTCTATGTTGGTTCTTCTCAGGAATGAGGATTCTACCCCAAACATTATTGCTGATCTCATCATACTGTTGAACTTATCGGCACTGGAGAGTACGCGAGAATCCTGTTTCTGGTCATACTGACAGAGGTTTTCTAAGATGTCCTCTTAGTTTCTCCGGACGGATGCTTTGTTAGTGCCTAAAAAAATCAAAGAAAGTTTACCCAACCCTGCCCCAGAAGAGTGCTTGCCGTTGTTCGTCAACTATTCGATGTAATAAGATTAAGCCATAGCTGCCTGTATACCCATAAAATGTAAATAACCTTTTAAGAACGCTATCTGTATACAGGACATCCCTTAAATAATGGTGCACAATTCAGGAGGTGATTATTTACGCTACATCAAAACAAGAAAAAAGTTTCTTTAAAGAAATTCCGAAACTTGCTTAGTTTCGGAGCTAGAGGAATTAAATGGTTTAATAGTGCAAACACAGAAATCTCATTTAACCTGTATTTGCCAATCATAAAATAATTAGGTGCATTGGGTACGATTTGCTAAGCTAACCATGCTTACGCCATTACTTTTCGAGATATTACGTCATTTGTAAATGCAGCTGTAACTTCGAGCCCCTGTAGCGACGAAACTAAGCACGTTTAAGAATTTCTTAAAACGGAACGTCTCTCTCGCTTTTATGTAAATTATCACCTCCTGAAGTTTGCATCATTATTTCGGGGACAACATGGATACGGCTATACGCCCTATCATTTCAATGTTTCCATCCTACTTGTATAGGATATGGAGGTCCCTTTTATTATAGTTATGAAGTATTATGAAAGCTAATACCAAGAGGAAAAAGGGGAAATAATAATAATAACATGACACAGTATGGTCGAATGATTTTTATTTTCTCTGGGCCGATGAAAATAAAAGTTTATACAAAGTTTGATTAAATGTTTGCTGAGCAGTATTCTTTTGTATGGAATTAAGACTTAGGCTCCACGGAGTGGAGAAGGAAATGGGAAGCCTTCGAAATATAGACTGGAGAACTATGGAAAAATGTTATCAGCTTTAAAAAAAATGCGTGATTTGGGGAAGAATTATGTCATTTCTGTTCGAATGAAAATAAATTGCTGGCGTTGTAGTTCAGAGTTAATTTGTTACGATACATTTATGAAAATGATATGGAAGTAAGGCATACATAATTTGCAAGGACGCAAAATATCGAAGGGAGCTGTAATTAGAAGTTATGTCCATATGCTATAATAGCCCCATGGTCACTCACTCACTAAGTTACTGATCATCAAAATTCCCAGGCTAAACTAGTGGAGCTAGAAACACTAAATTTGGTGTGAAGGTGTATGATTAAGAGTAGGTAAAGGAAAAGATCCGACGGCGTGGATCCAAAATGGCCGCCAAACCCATCGTTGTATAGAATACAGAGCCTAAACGGCTGGGGTTACTGAAATAAAATTTGGTATGACGGTACATTATCACTATTAGGCTAAGAAAATATTACAAAATGGTGAAAAGTCGCCATCTTGAATCCAAAATAGTGGACCCAAAAATTCATTTTCCACACCGTTTTAACTAAAGAAATGAATTTTATATGAATGTATACCATCACGAGTAGGTCACGACAATATAAGAAAACGTTAAAAAAAAGTCACCATCTTTAATCTAAAATAGCCGCCACAAGAACATTTTTCAAAGTACTGAAGCTAGAGAAATGGAATTTGGTATGAAGGTGTACCATGACGAATGGTAACAATAAATGGAATAAATCTCCCCTATGGGGGCGCAGCCCCCGGGGGACTAGGGCAGATCGGCACCAAGGGGGAACAATACCCTGGAGAGTCTGTCTACGATAAAGGGGGCTCAGCCCCCCAAAAACCTAAGTTGGGAGCGAAGCAAAGCGAGTATTATATATAAAATCGTAATGTAAGTATTCATGGGGGGGGGGGGGGGTAGGGTTTTCAGGGACGCAGGTCTCCCTGTCACATTGCATTTATACGCAAAGATAAGGTGTTTAGGGGCCGCAGACCTCCTGTTAAATTGCGTCTATAACCAAAGCTATGGCGTTTAGGTGTAATTGCAAACATACGTGACGTCAGTTAGTTACGACGGTCATTTTGAGAAACATTTATATTTTAATATCTCGCGTTCTAATGGTCGTGTCAAGGTGCAATAAATGATACCTTACTGAGGATTGCATTGGAAAGTAGAAAGATAAATCAGAATTAACTAAGTAACTAACGCTATGGCTTATGGAACTCGCAAATTCATCGCCACAGTAACAAACGTTCGCCATTGGATTCTATCCTGGGCAACATCAAGCCAGTTTTCATCATGAACACCTACTTCTCGAAGATCTCTTCTAATATTGTCCTCCCAACGACGTCTCGGTCTTCCTAATGGCCTCCTTCCATCCGGCCTTCCAACCAGGATAGAATATAATCTTCGTTTCCCCCCATCCGAGCTACATGGCCTGCCTACCTTAGACGTCACGATTTCATTATATTTACATCTGGTGAATCGTACAGTGCGTGGACTTCTTCATTATGCAGTCTCCTCTATTCTCCAGTCATCTCATCTCGTTCCGTTTCGGCCCGTATATCTTTCTCAAAACCTTAGTTTCAAATACTCGTAATTTATGTTCTTCTGCTAGGGTCATACTCCAACTTTCGCTACCGTAAAGTATTACCGGCGGAATAACCGTTCTGTATGTTTTCAATTTTAACTTTCTTGATATTAATCGTGAGGTTAGAAGTTTCTGGACTGAATAGAAACATGCGTTGCCTTATACTAAACGACTTTTTATTTCTTCCGTGATCTTATTTTTGCTTGTTACGTACGCTCCCAAGTATTTAAATTTGTTTACTTTCTCTATGACCTCATCCCTAATTCTTATACTTTTACTTCCTTCATTCCCTGTGTTTCGGCTTATCATGTATTTTGTTTTATCTATGTTTACCTGTAGACCTATCTCATCGCACGCTTCTACTAAGACATCGGTGTTGCTTCTTAGTGCATCTATATCGCCCCCATTAAATCTACATCATTCGCGTACACAAACAGTTGATTCAAACGAATCAATGATAGTCCCTTTTTGTTCCCTTTTATTTTTAAAATCGCAAGTTCTAACGCAAAGTTCAAAAGTAGTGGTGAAGGCATCACCTTGTTTCAAACCGTTGCGAATCTTGAAACTATCTGACATATTATTACCTATTCGTACCCTGCTTATCCGTATTCGCTGAGACACATCTTCACTAGTTGAACCATTCTTTCGGAATTCCAAATCGTATCAGGATACTGTATAACTTTTCCCTTTTGATAGAATCAAATGCTTTCTTAAAATCAATGAATAGCTGGTGAACCATCCTATTGTATTTCCATTTGTTCTCCTAGGTTTGCCTCAAGGCGAAAATCTGGTCCAAGGTGGATCTATTTCTTCTAAATCCACATTGGTGATCTCCAATTATTTCATCTACGTATACACTTAGGCGTGTTAACAGAATATTACTTAATACCTTGTAACAGGTTGGAAGTAACGAGATTCCGCGGTAATTATTACAGTCCGATTTATCGCCCTTTTTTGTAAATCGGAACTATTATTGAGGTTTTTCCATTCCTTTGGGAGCTCCTCCTTTCTCCATATAGTACTTATCAATTTATGTAGTTCCTTGATTAGTGCCGTTCCTCCTGCTTTAATTAATTCGGCTGGAATATTGTTTATTCTTGGTGATTTGAATTTTTTCAATTTCTTTACCAACATTTCGATCTCAACCTCGCTATGTTCGGGAATCCACGGTTCTGCGGTATGGATTTCAAATTCCTCTGTTTGTTCCCTGTTGTGTAAATCAGAATAGCTAAAATATTTGACGTCACAAGCTGCCATCTTGCGAAATAATTACATTTGAATATCTTGCACTGTGAAAGTCGTATCGAGATGGAATAAAGAAAGTATAGCTCAGAGTGACACCGCGCACCTTACGGACCTATGTTAATACGAAAAATATGTGACGTCACATACTTGCTGTCCGTCATTTTGAAAAATACTCACATTTCAATATTTCCGAATCTAGTACTCGTATTCTATATGGAATAAACCATGTCTTGCTTATAATTGCATCCGAAAAAAGAAAATATAATCAGAATGAAAAAAACAGTTGACGTCACAAAGTACACTCCGCCATCTTGGGAAATAATTGTCGATATTTGGCATTCTAAGAGGGGTGGTGGAGTGGAGTAAACCATTTGTAGTTCAGATAATCAAACCTTACGTGCTTAGGGAAACGTAAGACATCTTGGGAAGTAAAGCGCTTCTGTCTGCTGTCCCCCAAATATATTTCAACACCGGCAACCTATAAGGCTTACTGTTTTCCTTCCCCAACCTTACTCATACCCTGTTAGGTGCAAAATATTCTCATTAAAATTAATTTGTGTCCGCGACGAGATTATTACTTCAGGAAAATTAATGTTTCGCAGTATAAAAGTCAAGTAACTCAGCTGAATTTTGTAGTCATCGCCAAAGATGAATGCGTTCTAGTAGACTTTTGCTATTAGATTGGTTGTGTAACTTCATAACTACTGAAAGGCGTCAACTTGCACGCTCTGCTTTGTTTTCAATCCCATATTGATTTTCAATTTCTAACTTTTTTTTCCCGAATGACAAAGTTAACCACACCCATAGTCAGAAATTGTAAGTTTAGCATAGCCTATTTTAAGCACAAGTTCCAAATATATATTAAAAAAAAAAATGAAAAGCGATGTTGTAACAATTCTTAGATATATAATTAGCTGCCCCAAAGCTGTATTTCTTTGGATGTATTAATTTCAATAATTAATGAAACTTTACACTTTCTAACCTTCATTTTTAAAATAGAATCATACGGACTACATTCGTGATATGATTGAATCAAGAATAATATTACACAATTGAACATTTTGCAGCAAATACGTTGCAATTAATTTACACTCATAAATGAGTTGACAATCAGGTTAGGCGTCACTTATACAATTGAGAAAAAAATAGGTACACACTACGAATTCTTAATTATTTTAATACGAATCAAGGAGATTACGAATCATTGATAGCAACATTTTCCTTAATGTCTCATAGTACTTACTTTCCCAGATATCTTTTCTCAATAGATTATCGAGAATAAAAATTACGATCTACGAAAGAGCTCCAAAACAAGTTCCCAATTCCATCCTTTCCTACAATTCTCATATCCTTATGAACAGCATTTTTTTGTTTATGCATGGGACTTTCGATAGTTGTTACAAACACTTCTTCAACTGCGAAGTGCATACTACTGTATGTTTACGGATGCAGGCTATTGAAATAGGGGAGAGTAGGATAAAACGGGATGGTCTGCTAAAATAGGATATCCCCTTTAATTCTCATGAAAATACTGCGTCTAACTGCAGAATATGACTCACAATGTACATTATGTACAGAGTGTAAGGAAACGACCATCACAGGGTTTGTAAAGTGCAGTTGAAAATGTGTTTTACTAAATTATTCTGAGTTTGACCAAGTATTCCAGTTTCGCCTATCGTTCCAAGTATACTCAATATAAGATTGTAATTCTAACAGATTGTTCTTTGTTTACGATTTCACATTAATATTTATTGCTAGTTTGGTTAGTTTTCTGGAAACGCCTCGTCACATTGCTTCGTTCAGTGCATGATCGGGTAAAACACGATACCTTATGGTATGACAATACAGGATAGCATCTTATGCACTTAAAATGTTACTTTTAATGTAAAAAAATAATTAAGATTATTTATATAATTGATGTAAGCATTAATAAGTTTTAATCAGTAGCTTGTAATTATTTTTAAAAATGCTCCTTCACTTTAAAATACTTGGTAAATTAATAGTAATATTAGTACATCTTTAATAAGATGTTTGTGACTAATAGTTTTAAGATGTACTATTACATGTAACTTGTAGTTTTACGCTTTCTTTACTGATAGTAAAATAAGTCAATTTCACATGCTATTACGATAAGAATCTTGTATAATCCGTACAGTATACCAAAACGGGATACTTGTACCTGTTATACAAAATCTGTAAACTTGTCGAGCTAGCCAATTTACATAGACATACCATTAAGATCTTTTAACAAATTTTCAATAAGATTTGCCAATTTACAAGGTAGATATTTTAGAGCATCCAACAATAAGTATGACTTTGTGACCAGATTTCCCCCCAATACTGATCCCAGTTTATTTGAGTGTTTCTGCCCAGGCGGTCTTAAGGCGCCCCATAAAAATGATACCCTATAGAATATAAAGATAATATTTATTGTATTCATATTGGCACTGTGCTTGTTTTCTCGTCAAGGCTTTGAGCCAGACTCGTTACTACAGGTGCAATGGTAAAATTGATCTTTGGTACATGCAGTCTCGTTTTTCATTTTTCTTTTTTTTTTTCCGGGATCACTCCGTTACACGCTATTTTAAAATATTACAATGATACACACCAGGTACCCGCGCATACTTTCGATTTTATTCCTCAAAGATCATTAATGAATGTCTTCAGAACAATTAGTAGGTTGACACAATTGGAATTGTCATAGTAATCGAAGACACCAAAATAACGGGTACGTAAAGTTGGCCCAACCACTTAAAGCGTAAGACCAAAACCATCCTAGGACTTTATGCATATTTTCTGCTAATTTGTACACACTATCCCATATTTTGTGCACGCTCGGTTTAGCCCAGAAATCGAAAACAATGGGATTGGGCAAACTTGACGCTTGCCCAACCACAACAATCTATCGGAATAAAAACCACTCCAAGATTTAGTGCATATTTTGTGCTAATTTCTGCACACTATCTCATTTTTTTTTTGCACACTAGCTTTAGTCCAGAAAACAAAACAATGTGGTTGGGTCTACTTCACGCTGGTCCAACTACAACAAACTGTCGAGGTGAATACTGCTGCGCTGTTTTCGCATATTTTGTGCTAATTTTTGTACAACCTCATAAATTCTATGCACGCTGGATTTAGCTTAGCAATCAAAAACTACGAGCTGAAATAGGAAAAAGAAAACATTTTGCTGTAGTATTTTAGTGTGCATTAATTTAAAGTATAACTCTCTACTTAAGCAAATTCTCCAATCTTTGGTCGGAGATGTTCTGCTAGATTATTCTGGAATACTTTATTTAAACCCTAAATTAACAAATGTCCATTACAATGTTGTTCCCTTTTCTATTCGTTCTAGTAGGCACATCATCCGATTTTATGTAAAACAATACACGAAGAACTTCAATTGTTTGATCTTCTTAAATATATGTTAAATATGATAATCAAAATATACCAAAGGCATTGTTCATACACAAAAGGCATTGTTCATACACCAAAGGCATTGTTCATACACCAAAGGCATTATTCATACACCAAAGGCATTGTTCATACACCAAAGGCATTATTCATACACCAAAGGCATTGTTCCTTTTGATCTAGTATGAGAAATCATTCAACTTATATAAAATAGTAAATGAGGTACTAGAATGGTTTTATCATTTCTAACATATGACGAATATAAGGTACCTTTCACACGGAAGCACTATGGGAGCGCCACTTCAAATAGAACATTTCATGTGTAGTCCAAATGATATATTTAAAATTGTGCATTTTGTATATAAGAGGATGATACTCACCAAACTTTTATTTTAAGCGTTTAGACATCTTTGATGTGGTTTCCAAACTCCATGCTGGTAAATGGCCACCATAATAAGTTTTTCCTGTAATCGGAGAATTAATCATCCGATTTCTTTTATTCCTTTGCCAAATTGTTTGGTTTAAAAGCATAAATCTCAGTTAGTTCGTTATTTTTGACCAAATAGTTATTTAAATCATTGTAGGTATGGGCTGAATGGTTTTCCGCCCGCATTAGAAAATGAGGGCCGAAACCAGTTTTCTGCTTATAACTTGGGAACTAATCAACCGATTTTAATTATAACTTTCCCAAATTACTTAGTGCAAAATCATAAAACTTGGCAGGCTTCTTGTAAATGACTACACAGTTATTTTAAGCGTTGTAAGAATTGGGGAGGAGGGTCCGACTGCCCTGTTGGAAAATGGCGACCAAAACCAGTTTACTACGGATAACCTGAGAACTAATCAAGATATATCAACGATTCTTTTTCCCCCAAATTATTTAGTTTAAAAACTATAAATTCAGAAGACTTTTTAGTTACTTTAAGCGTTTTATGGATGGGCAAAATGGTTTTCCGATCGTCATATTGAAAGTGGGCGATTGGAGTTACCTAAATCCACTGATAAGCCGAGGTTAAATAAAAAGTCAACAATTTCTTTTCAACGGGTTTACCAGTAAACGTTAAGGCCTAAAATAATAGGAATTTTGTCCCTTGAGCTCGAGAATGTCTACGTGCTACATATGTACGATTTTGAATCTTAGAAGTATCAAGTGCTGTCAGCTGTGCTATGTGATACTTGTTTCTGATGTGTTAGTTATTTTAGAATTAAAATATGCCTCGTATTTTAACTAGAAAAATACACACACTGCTGAAAGAAAGACTTAAATATTAACAAGGAAATTTTAAATATTGATTCTACAAGATGTTTAAAATATTCTGTATAATACATCTTTTAGAATTTCTGGTTAAGCTAAGCGTCTTAGCCAAACACTTGTTTTGACCTTTTCTGTGGGGAATTAAAAGATGAACAATTTAAGATATCACAATAGGACACTTCACTGAAAAAGTTATAGCCAAGGGATTGATTTTGACTGCTAGTTTTTAATCTAGCTATTCAGGGAGCATGCTGCTGATGCTGACAACACCTAAAATAATTAATTGTTTATCACTTAAAGACTTAAATAATGAACAACAAAAAACGGAAAATTAAATTTTTACCATTTAGTCTAAAGGTACAGTTTCATACCTCTATAGGACCATTTACTCAGTGTTCATGGTGCCAATACATACAACGCCTAAAATAATTAGTTTGATGTAATTTACATTTAAGGAATTAAATTATGATCAACGTAAGAAAAATAAAATTACAACAGAACCATTCACTTAACAACTTATTTTGGCGGCTCAGAATTCATGCTACTAATGTCTACAACGCTTTAAACAAATAATTCCTAAAATATACTTTTGTGGAATTAAATGATGAGTAACTTAAGAAAAAGAAAATTAGACTAAGATCGTTCAGTCAAAGAACGATTTTTTGAGGCCATATTCCAATATGGCGGCTAAGAGAGCTCGTTCCTAATGCTTACAATGTTCACCTCGGAGATAAATTGTACCATGTCCCTTACTTGCCAAACTCGTGCTGAGAAAAATAGTTTTGTAGATTTGAGCACACACTTCCTAGAGGTATAGAGAAAAATGCCATTGTTTGTTTTCTAGTTGAATTGGCAATAAATACGTATTACAACACTATGTCACAAAAAATGTGAAAGAGCGTGCTCAATTCTACAGAACTATCCACTGAGCTCGAGTTTTGAAAAAAATGGCATAGTGCAGTTTACCTCCGAGATACAGATAAATGCTCAATTTCATAAAAATAGTAACTTAATTCTCCGCACTAATGTGCTGGTAGCCACGATTATAGCACGCGATCAGAATTCTGGTGGTGGTAGCACGCGAATTTTCGAGACACCACACCAATTTAGCAGCGCCACAACGTTATTCTATTCTCTCAAATGATATTTTTTTTTTTAGAAGAGACACATTTTTATTCCGATTCATAAAACACATTTTTACTTGTGCCAATATTGTATTAAAATTGAGATTGGAGCCTGACATTGAAAATCTTTTACAGGATTCAAGTCATATTTTAGTTTCTCAAATACCATGCTTTTATACTTACTTACAAAGGTAATTCGCCATTTTCAGCATTGATTGTCGTCTGTTCTTAAGATATTCACTTAACAGTGATAAATTTCCTTAGAGTGAGGATGAGTTATTATAAACACAGATTATACTGTATATTGAATGTGATCAGCTTGTAATCAAAAGTTTTTAGTTCATTCTTCTGCTAGTTTAAAATGTTGGGGAAATATGCCCTATGTCTGGGTGTTGCTGTTATTCCGATTGCTTATTGTGGTTACGCCAGCCTGAAATTAGTCCAAAGACATTGTTTTCATTTTCTGCGCTAAACACAGCGTCCATAAAATATGGGATGGTATGCAAAAAATAGCACAAAATATTCACTAAAACTTGGAGTGGATTTTATTCCGATAGCTTGCTGGCCCAACCATGCTCTTTTCGTTTTCTGAGCTAAACCTAGCGTGCACAAAATATGGGATAGTGCGCACAAATTATCACAAAATATGCATTAAATCTTTAGAGTGGTTTTTATTCCGATAGCTTGTTGTGGCTGGGCCAGCGTGAAGATGCTACATGGCATAGCGCTCACCTCTGGTGCTAGGTGTCATTGGTTCGATCCCTTCTCATGCCATGTGCAGGGTTTTGTGGTGGACAAACACCTTTTGCTTGGGTTTTCTCGGGGTACGCCCATTTCTTCAATTTCTTCATTCCACCAGTTCATCTAATCATCATCCCTTCTGTCTGAACCAAAACTTGCATACAGGCCTTACAAATTAAATTCAAATTCAATTGTTCATGTACCGAAAGCGGATTCTATCTAATAGTTAACAGTTTTATGGCGACATACCCTTTGAAAAAAGGGAGGAAATATACTTAACAAAATTAGACGAGATTCAGAATATTCTTTAAATGTACGAAAGAAACTAAAGATCTTACACTAGGCTTTGAGGAACGCACATTTAAAACTTACAAGTAGCATTTCGGCCTGAATCTAAAATGTCTAAAGGCCTTAAAATAAAATCAATTATAGTAGCATTTATTAATGTTGTTGACATCGTACTATTAATATAGCTGCATGCATCATATTTCGTTCAACATGGATCGAGGGGAACGAACTGACAAATGATTGGAGATCCCGCATATGGCATGTAGTCGTATACAGTGAGAACAATCAGGTACTATTTTAAGACACCACTGTTGTTCAAGATAAAATTTTAAAAAGTTAATAAAAAGAGCTTTTTAGGTAAAAAACAAATATTTATGCATGACTAAAAAGAAAAGCATGATGGCGCGCTCTCATATACAGTCACTTATATATTCTTGAATTGGCGCTCTCTATGCTTTTCTTTCTAGTCATGCATAAACATTTATTCTTTTTACTTTTTAGTACAAATTGTTTAAGAAAAGTATCTATTTAGAAGGTTTTTATTTTTTTCGGGCAATTTCGGTGTTCATATAATTTTTCTTAAGCTAATGTTTTGTGACCAAAATCCTAAACTGTTCTGCAACCAGTCAAACGCACCATCGTTGCAGGTTAGTATTTATTTTAGGATAAAGAAGTCCATATTAAAAAAAATATATTAAATTTTGCTTTTAAAATTAAATATATAGAACTATATGAAAGTAACAATGGAATATTGTATTTTCAATTTCTTTACCGTCATTTCGACTTCGATCTCGCTAGGTTCGGGCATCCACGGTTGTGCTCTGTAGATTTTAAATTCCTCTGTTTCTTTTCCTTTGTATATTAAGAAGTTCGTCAAAATAGTTTTTTCACACCGGTAATTTTAGTCGGATCTGCTTGAAGATCTCCACGTTCGTTTCTAATCATCCGTAATCTAGGCTGGTAACCTTTCCTTAACGAATTTACCATTTTGTATAGATCTCGTATGTGATTTGTCTTTCCGTCTTCCTCAATCTCCTGAATCTTCTGCGTCAGATATCCTCGCTTTTTGTTTCTATACCCGCGTGTGGCGTTTCATTTCGCGTTACTGTAGTGGTTGGTAGTTGCTTCGGTTTTATTACTTAGCCATCCTAGGCTTGCTTGTTTTCGTTTCCCATGAAGTTTGGGCATTCTTCATCAAACCAAGGCTTGTTTTTCTGCTGTTCTCACCTAAATGTTCTTGGTAATAATTTTCTTCTTGAAAGAGTCACATTCTCTTTTGAACGTAAGAACTTTCATGGCTAGTAAACTTTCTTTCAGTGATAATTTCGTAATATGATCATGCAAACTGATTTATTCACAGCTTTGCACAATCCAAACGTGCATTCTAAATGTAAAATGATTTCAGTGAAAGTTGAGAAAAACTATTTTTAAATAATTGGCCATTGTCAGAAAAAGTGCAAATTGATGATCTTGTAGTCAAGCAAATCTTTATTGGCATTTACATTGTTTTAAGGGATTCAGGTTAATTTTTGGATAAAGAACGTTTAACCAACAATTTTGACTAAAACTACTCAAAATGTAGATTTTTAGAATGACTGATTCAATTACGTTTTGTGTACTTGACGTGCACATATAGCCTAAGCTGTAAGCCATTCACAAGTGTGCATGATGTTAGTTCTCACGAAGCAAGTAGACAAGGATAGAGGTAGACAAGGTAGTGGACCTTACCATAGATAACATTCCGGACGTTTCCTTGTAGGATAGAGGGAAATTTTGTAAAACTTGAATCAAGATGGTCGACAACACGGCTTGAACCAGCATTCCACCCCAGCGCTCATCTGATATTGACAGTTGAAGGGAACGAGATACTGGAAGAGAATGCAACTCACAGTATTAAGAAAGTACAGTGAGAATACTAAAATCTTTGAAGCACCTGCCGTTATTCGCAAAACTAACGACGCTTATGTCAAGCAGGATGGTTTGTCCATAATGTTTAGATCACGGCTGTACACAAGCGAAATTTGAGGGGTAGATCTGGGTTTTATCACGCTTTCTACAGTTTAAAATCATTTTACATTTAGAATTTACGTTGGAATTGTGTAAAGCTGTGAATAAATCAGTTTGCATGATCATATTACGAAATTACCATTGAAAGATAAAGTGCAATAGCCATGACAGTTCTTAAGTTCAAAAGAGAATGAGACTCTTTCATGAATTAAATTATTACCAAGCTCCTGGTATGTTTTAAAGCTTGAATATATGGTTAGTAGTTGCCAAGAAAATTGGGTTAATGTGTGTGTGTACATTGAGTGTAAAGCGTTGTTAACATTTTGGAAACAATGTAGTAAAAACCAACTTTCTAACATTTTTATCTCAGCTGCAATCACAAGATTAAAGATTAGCCACGGTTTCTTTCAACTTAATGGATTTTTGGAGCTGAGTATGTAACATACAATGCTTCTGTGTTCGTTTTGGCAGCTTAACCGGCTAGACAAGACTGGCGCCACATGTGTTGCATTGCAGGAAATGCTTTAGAGTATAATTTGATTTAGACACTATAAATAATAGAATGTAACATTTAGTATTCGTTGTACGTTTTGCGTGAAAAAATGTGTAGACTCTACTGTAAAAAAATCACTTATTGTATATTTGTACACATCTTTACAATAATTATTGTATAATGTTTATAAGTTGGCGACGAGAGTTTCTCGTGTCCTTTTTTGGAGGTGAAGTTTGTCCTCTTCAAAATTTATTTCCAAAAGAAAATGCACAAACAATCGTAATAGAAGCGTTTCCTGTTCCTGCTTTCAATATTTTCTTCAAAGAAAACAAACAGGATTGCTTACTATAGATAGTGTCTCAACTTATGCCTTGTTTAGATTACTAACATTTTACGATGGTAAAACGTATGGGTAAAACTAACTTGCGTTCAGACTACCGAGCTTAACTTGGCTATCGTGCTTGTACTACCATTGTCTGTAAAGAAACAGGTTGAGGTTTCTGTGGTTGAGTAAAGAATCTGCTTGTTACACGGGAGAGGATTAAATTATAAAAAAATGAACACAAATGTGTTGATTGTAGCGTCACATTTTGTAGTTAGTTCTGCCATCATTCTTTTATATTTTAAAAGTAGTATGCACCACTAGCAGACTATATATTTCGATAAAGAAAGAAATAAACTCACGAAGTGATTCGTGTCTAAAAACTAATTTGCGTTTAGGCAGTCGTTTCTTACTAACGTTACAAGATAGCCGTCGTAAGTTGACGCTAGTTAAATTTGAAACCCGCGTTAACGGTAACTATCGTTTACATTACTAAAATGAACTCGGGTTAACGTTAACCATGGTAAAATGTTAGTAATGTAAACAAGGCATTAGAGACCATTCACGCGCAGGCGCAGTACACGCAGTACTGCTTGAACCATAAACAACACTGACAGGCAGCTGCTGGAGAATTACCAGTTTGAAGTATTGGTTAGCGAGCGTACCGGAAAGCTGACCCGGGATCGATTCCTGGAGTGGTTATATTTATATATATTGTTTAAAGAATTCTAAAATTAATTCTTGTATATATATGCTTGGATCCAAGGGGTGCTGTAGGGGCTATAGCATCCCCCCCCGCTTGACGTCCAGGTATACACTGAATTAAAAGACCATCAATCTTACTTTACACTGGATAAAGTGACACAACTATGGTTTAGCCCCCTTTGGATCATACCCTGGATCCGCGCCTCTCTCTCTCTCTCTCTCTCTCTCTATATATATATATATATATATATATATATATATATAATACGCATTAGGAAATTCAATAACCTGATGACCATGAGTTAGGTTAGAAAAGTCAGGTTAGGTGCTTTTTTATTGACTACGTGATTTAGTCGTATTATTTAAGGCTTTCTATGTTGAGACACTATTTTTCTATGACATAGAATTTCTTGAATCTATAACGAAAGAAGGTGACTCGTACTGTGACGTCATGGCTCACTTGTTTAAGGTAAGTGGTTATCACTGTCATAGTTTGGTATCTATTTCCTCTCCTGCCAATACTTCGTATTACTGTTGTGGAACTTGTAGAGACCCTTTTGTTCACACTGCATATGTAAAGGGAATGTAATTAGAAGTTGATTCAATTTTATATATGCGAACGACGTACAGAGAGAAACAGGAGGTTAATACATGTTGCATTTCAGGAATATGAACACATTGCTTGGTACTAGCTGCGCGCATTTGTATCTTTGCAGTTTTGTGTGTAGTGGGCTAGTTGTGACGTCTGTGAAAACCGAATGTTTACTTCTCTTATTATATATTCCTAATTATTATATTACAGTATCATAATAAACATATCAAGCATTTGAAACGATATTAACCGGAAAAGTATAGGTAGTATAAGATATTAATAATATTTTTCAGTGTTTTTTCCTTATGGATATATTTCCCCAACTTCCTATCCCTCCTTCCAACGTTCCTCTTTTCTGAACTCTTCACCTTTTTATTACTGTTATTCACTTCCTATAAAAAGCTTAGACCCATTTCTCCAGGCTCGCAGATCACCGGCGCTCAGTCACCCACCTCTCTGTTCGTAATGGAGGCTGTAGTAGGGAATGACTTGGATTCGACGCTATTGGGTTATGTCCCGGCAGAATAACGTATTTTGACGTCGATTGAGCCTTTTGTGCTTTCAATAGTGCATGCTGCCATGCTAATATAAGGACATTCATACATTCGTCGGAAGCTAGGCTTTTATCCTGGTTTCACAGTAGACTTGCTCTATATTTACTTACTCCAGTAACGTGAATCTCTTACGTGAACTCAGTAAGCTTATTCTTTAATTTATTAAACTGAATTTTGAACTGGCCTTATGTGGTTAGAAGCATATTTATTACTAAAGACCACATATTATGTAGATCTTGCATCCAAGAAACACAAAACGCAGTATGAAATCAACAAATGTATTAAAGTACCACAGAAGTTTTATATGTAAACTTTCTTTACTTTTTGCTACCGATCTCTCAGTTGATGAGAGAATCTAGTTGAGGGGATGGTACTGTAAAATCAAGACAAGATCTCAGTTTGGCTAGCTAATGACCAAATTATTGATATTACAGCGAGTTTTCCTTATATGAGATCTTGTGCGAATGAGTATTAATCGTAATCTGTAACTAAAGTACAAAATATTTACTCGACTTGCAGTTCAGTTAGCACTCTTCGTCAGGACTCCCCATAAATTGATGTTTCTTTCCTTTTTGAGCGCTCAGGTTGACGCCTTATGTGGGGTTAACTTTTTGTCTTTTCGTGAAATCTCTTAAACAGTGGGAGTCAAAAAGAATATATGTATTTTAAAACAATGCGCTGTCTAAACTACTGATCATTGAACAAGACGACGCTTTCTGGTGGAAGATAACGTTTCAATTAATCGCTTTTTGTCTTCACGATTCCACTACGAATGAAAATGGCGAGTCAGCAGCAGAAGGCATTTTGTATACTTCAGTTTGCGAAATGAAATTCAGTGATGACAGTGCAAAGACGTTTCCGTTTGAAGTACCAAGTCCCCCCCTTCCCCCCACAATGAATGGAATATTCGCAGATATTTATGTAAACATAGAGTCCTGGAAGGTCGCGTGTATCCGAAGAAAATGTTGCGAGAATCCAAGGTGCTTTCCAACGCAGCCCTTTAAACGTAACCCGTGACTCTGGTGGAGAACATATTGAACATCAGTAAGTTTTCGATATTCGTTAGTACGTGTAAAAAATTTCAGAGTTGTACTATTTATATTTTTTTTAATATACGTGTTTGAAATACGTATATTCTTTTTGAATCATCCTGCAGTTCACGATGAGTGTAGTTGATTATCTAGTGTAAATAAAGCAACTCCTTAGTGTTAGGAAATCGATGTGTTAGAGTACAATCTACCTTTTCTCCTTATTAAATATCTAAATAGATCACGTGTCCAGTAAAGTTATCGCGAGTCAAGAATATTCAGAATTTTTAAATTTATAGCAGCCGTAACTGATAAATACCTCTTTCTGTAAAGTTCTGGCAAAAAAATCAGTCATGACTAGAGTCAGTGTTTTAAATAATTTGTGTAATACTAGTATTTTCGTTTTACTATTCGCTATTGTATTATAGTATTTAGTACTTGATAGTGTTCACCATGTTGGAATTCGACTCTCCACTGGCGCGTATCGCACAAGTTCTGTCGCCAGTCTTCGTGTTGATTCTGCCGAACCTCCGCTCGAGATTCACTGGCTGTACCATGTGCTGAGTTATTTTTCTAAGATATCATCTTTAGTTGGCCATCCAGCACGTAATTTAGTGGTGAACCATTTATGAACGCCGCACTCGACCACTTCGCATCCGAGTATCTGAGTTGTTGGATATTCTGAATGCAGATCGTCGAACTGTCTGCCGTATCCGTTTGTTTCCGTTTTCCATGGACAATTGCTCGTCCACGGATTGATATCTCTTTGTCAACTCAAGAAATCGGAGACATCTATGATAAAGTTCCAGTAGCGTTTTCGTGAGCTGCAGAATCAGTACCAGAATTCTATATCTGTTTTACAGATGGGTTCAAATAAGATAAATCTGTTGGATGCGCGTTTGTTATAGATGGGAAAGCCCGCCAATTTTAAATTAATCCCAAGCCAATATCTTTACTGCTGAGCTATATGCTCTCTTAAAAGTTTTGGATTTTAGTCTTGTTCGTAGTTTCAACCGCCTCCTTGTTTGTACAGATTCGCTCAGTGTTGTTCAAAGTCTCGAAAATATGTATTCTAAGCATCCACTTGTGCAAGATATCCTAAGATATCGCTTGTGCCATCTGCTCTGCTGGTAGTGAGGCTTTCTTTCCGTGGATCATAAGTCATGCTGGTATCCATGGTAATAAATTGGCAGACGAAGCCACTCGTGAGACCTCTTTAGGAGCTAACATTTACATTCAGCATGTTTCATTTCAGGACATGTATATATATATTAGACATGTTACGCGGAATGAATGGCAGCGACGACGGGATGACGTTAATGTTAATAATTTGAAAGAAACTATTGCTCCATGGAAATCATCTTTCCGAGATAGTAGGCACGAATAAGTACTTCTATGTCGTCTACGTATAGGGCACAGCCGCCTGACACATGGATATCTCTTACGGCGTTTGGATCCACCGCATTGCAATGGAGTTTTACGCATTAGTCACGTTCTTTTAGATTGTCCAGGATATAATCATCTCAGAAAACGTTATAACATCCCCAATGACATGACGTCATTGTTAGGGGATGAACCAGATATGTTGCGGAGAGTATTTATGTATGTTCGAGAGACAGGTCTATCTCCATCTATTTGAGATGATCATGCCCTTCAGCTGTTAAATTTTATGTTGTATTATTCTCTTATCTTAGGAAGGCCCATTTACAGCCTTCTCGTTTTTAATTTGTTATACTAAAGACCCTATACATCTTTAGTTTTTATTAATCGTTATACTGGCCATTTACACCAGTAAGCTATTTCTGAAGACCTTTTACAACTTCAGCGTTTTTATGGTTTTATTATTTTATGCAATTAACAGCTAAGTTTAGACGTGACCAAGATAAGGGACTTCCCCGTATCGGGACGGGTGTAAGCCATAGTGCTGTTACCACTCATTAAATTAATTTTATCTTATTATATTTAGAAAATAAACAGGATTTTTACATACCATCGTAGTGAAGAAGTAACTAACTTGTTCAGTATCAAAAAGTAATATTATAAATACGCTTCTTCCTTATCCCTAATGGAAGTTATATGGAATACTAATCTACTTTTGGTAACAGCTGAAACCTGTTGATTTAAAGTGTGACTTTCACTGACATAAATATTTATTCTGACTTTTAATAAGTGATATTCCCAACGAGACCTATCTCTGGGGAAGAGTTAATTTTTCCGAACTGAATATCCTAACTCTACATGTTCATATAATATGGTTGAACGTTTTGACTGTAGTCCCTATATTATTATACAAATTTGAAGCGAATTAGTCTTAACCGTTCATACATGATTCGGGAATATAACATTTAAGAAATTGATTTTGTTACCATGGAAACGATAACAATTGGGAAATTGTAATAGAGCTAAAACGTGTAGGGCTATCTGTCCACTTCATCACTATATCAATTTTGATGGTAATCTGTCAACCCGGTCTTACATAGTGAGTAAGGATGTGTTTGTCTATCGTTATGATGGAATCCAAACGACCATTCACCAATTACAGACCTTTTGAACTTTCTCTAGCACAGCTAATATCAGTGTGTGAAAATTTGTGATTAACAGAAAAAAAAATGGGGAAAATTGTACGAGTGGACGGATGAAGAGATTCCCTTTTGGACAACCATTTAGTTGCCTTATGACTAGAGACCGGATGTTAGGCAAATTGCCTATTTCTTCCTGTTCGAGATAGTGTAAAAATGAATGTTGTGAAGGCTGGGGCGGGTGTGTGTGTGTTAGCTTCAATTTGTTATTTTAATTTTGCCTATTTTACCTATTTCATTCGATATGGCCTATATTATTTCATAAATTCCTTAAATTGCCTATTTTGGGCATTCTCTTTAAAATCCGGACATGACTGAACCAACTGCATACAATTCCCTTTTCCCAACAATAATTTTCGGTGCTTCCAAGAAATTTAAAAATAAAAGTTTACAGCAGCAAGCAAAGAATGTCCTGGTCAAGATCAAGCGACATCCAGATTTATTGAAAGAATGTCGCCAGAGGATAGACGGTAATGGCATCTTTCCTCCCACTTCCCGGGCTGGCAAAAGGTGCACCCGGTCTGGAGAAAGTTGTTCAAAGGCCATTGCAGTTTTGGGTCTCTCGTGGTTTGTGGTGGAATTTTGTGTGTGCTTGTGCTTCAAACTCGCAGAAATGCCGAAGGAAGCGTCTTCTCTTAGGAACAAGATGTACAACTATGCGAAGGAATTCAGGTCCGGTGTGTTCACAGCCGTCTGATCGGTGTTATATTGTATGTTATGTGAAAAGTCGGTGAATTGTACGAAAAAATATTACGTTCAGCAACACTTAGAAACTACTAAACATAAATCGGCTTCTATTGAGAAGCAAAAGCCACGCGAGGTAAAACCGTCACTGATTACATCATACCCTATTTCTCCTCAACAGCCTCAGTTTTCTGCAGATTTGTGTAAGGCACTCATAAAGGCAGATATTTCTTTGTAGAAATTACAGAATGTTTCGTTACGGGATTTCTTATCGAAGTACACAGGTGAACAGGTACCGAGTGAGTCAACACTGCGTAAAAATTACGTCTAAGGGTGTTACACGGGTGTTATTGAAAGAATTCGGGAAGAAGTTCGGGGTAAAAAAAAATGGGTGTCTATTGATGAAACAACCGATGCTATGGGAAGGTTCCTTGCTAACGTTGTATTTGGTACAATCGAACACTATCAAGAACCTAAAACATTTCTTCTTGTATGTGAGCAACTGGAGAAAACCAATGGTACAGGGATTGCTCAGTTGTTCACTTCCGCACTAAATTAGCTTTGGCCGGATGATGTTAAAAATGATGATTGTGCTTTTGTTTGTAACAGGTGCCGCGCCTTATATGAAAAACCAAAAACCAAAACAAAGTCCCTTAAAGTTGTTTTCCCCGCTATGCTGCACGTAACATGTCTCGCGCATGCTCTCCATCGAGTTGCAGAGGAAATTCGTGTTTCATTTCACGAAGTTGACTAATTTCCAATGGCAAGAAAATATTCCTCAGAGCCCCATCCCGGGTTCTTTTCTTGAAAGAAACAGCCCCTGAACTTTCTTTGCATGCACAGCCAATACTAAGGAGATGGGGTGCTTGGATATCTGCTGCTGTGTATTACGCAACCAACTTTGAGAAATTCACTCAAGTAGTTAATTCCTTACCTAAAGATGATGAAACATCAATTCGCATAACACATCATCTTTTGAACAGTTCTGTTGTGCGCAAACTTAGCATTCATCACCACCCATTATTCTAGTTTACCAGACACAATAAAATGTCTGGAAGAGAGAAATGAAAGGCTGATATATTCCATGGGCCGTTTCTATTCTGCAGTTGACCAAATTTGTGCTGTACCAGGTGTTAAAGGTGAGGTTGTTCGTGAGAAATGTCAGCAAGTCATTGCGGCTAATAAGGATTTGGAGAAATTAAGGGAAATTTAACAAATTCTGAAGGGTGAAAACATACAAAGTGACCTAAATCCAAATGTTCTGGCATGTTCTAACCTTCCACCAGTAACATCCGTGAAGGTTGAAAGATCTTTTTCGATTCTAAAAAATGTGTTGTCTGATCGCAACATAATTTGTCAGTTGATCACCTGAAGAAATACCTGTTTATGTGCAACCGCAATTAGTGCTTTTATTCAGAAACTGTGGGACTGTGTAATACAAAATCGAAATGCATTTAACCATAAAAACAGTTTCTTTGTTCGGACTGCTGAGTGGATTATATAGTGTAAATTTTTAACTGAAATGACTCCTATGTGCAGTGATCAAGTGTGCATTTAAATAATTTGCGTAATAGTTTGGCCCACAATTTCTTTTGTCAGAGTATTATTGTGTAACTAATGGAGAATGTAAAATTTTGGACTTGCGAGATTCCTGTGTGCACAAACAACTAGACTCCTGTCTCTAATGAGGAGGTGCTGGTTGATTTGAAGCAAATATAAAGAATTTTCAGGTGATTCTATATTTTTTGAACACCTACTTCAGCTTTTTATGCCTATCTTTATTAATTGTAGGGAAATGTTATTGCCTTTTTTATTGCCTGTTTCTATGTTTATGCCTATTTTATTGTCTATTTTGAAAATGATAAGTTCCTATTTGCCTGCCTATTTTCCATGTTTTAGTGCCTAAACATCCGGTCTCTACCTATGACAATTCATTATGTTGGGAGGAGATATAGAAAACTGTATTCCGCTGGTTAAGAGAAAGACCCATGCAAAATTTGATGCATATTCGTTAAATGTAGTGTTGATTTGTATAGCTGATAGGCAGGGTGATTCAAAAGACCGGTACCACAGGGCAAATCCATTATGCAGTAGTGTAGAAAGGCTAAAAAAGACATGATAAAAGTTTATATGGCGAATTCATTTATCATATTTGGGGGAATCAGTGGCGTATCGGAAATACGTGTAATAGGGGCCAACTTGAAAATTTCAAATTAAAGCTGGGGTAACATTTTACATTTTTGAAATAGTCGTTGAAAACAAAGCAACTTTTAGAGGAAACGTTTTTCGATATTTTGTACGGTTTAGGAGCTACAATATCTCAGGGTTACAAGGGCAGTATTACGTCACTAATGTCGTCCATTGGCAATAACTAAAACACTACTGGGTGTAAAACACTGAAACAAAAATTTTAGTGATAGAAGTTCATACGGAGAATTGATTTATCGTATTTGGGAAATCCGTGGCGTATAGGAAATACGTGTAATAGGGGGCCAACTGGAAAATTTCAAATAAAAATAGGTCTCAATTATTATTTAGATGGAAACATTACTTAATTTTAAACAAAGTTTGTGGGGAAAACTTTGTTCATCGCAGCCATTTGGGAGCTACAGTTGATTCAAAAGTTCCGCACCTTAGTAAAACTCAGAACTTTTGAATCAAATTTACATATACACACATTAACACATATAAAGTACACACACGAAAAGTAATGCTTGAGTAAATGTTATGATGCTTCTGTGATGCTTGAGTAAATTTTAAAATAGTTTTCAGCTTTCATATACACGATGACACTGCTTTTGTTGGTCATTTATGCATATTTTTGGTTTAGGTTACATGTTCTAACTTTCACCATGTGTTATTCATAAAAGAATAATGTATGGAGCACGAATGCAAACTAATTTTGATTGCCTATTGCGTACTTTCTTTAAAAATATCTTACAAGCCAAATAAAAGGATTTAGTAGGAATATGCAGTTAAACTAGACATGCGGATAAAAGCTTGTTTATCTTCTTGTATCACACAAACAATTTAATTATGGTATATTAATGCATCTTGTTATGTCTTAATAGTGTCACTAATTCAATAATTGAACCTTAACTTTACTGGAAAAAGGGGAACATGAAAATGAAGGGTACATTTCGTATTTTTAGGAACGTTCATTACATAAATGCATCGGTAGAAGTTTTAGGTTGTAGAAATCCGAGAACCCTAAATACAATTTTTATTCTTTTGAAAATTTATCACTCGTTTGTTCGCAATATTTCTATATTTCTGTTCTGTAATTTAATAATTCTTTTCTTGAATGATGTATTATGTAACTGTGTGTGTTTAACCTGTGTGTTCAATCTATATTATCAGACTTAAACACACTTGTTAACTTCACGTAAAAGGACAGGTGGCTGGACACTGTTATTATTCTGCTTTTATTTTTAAACTTCACATTTATTATCTGACAGAAAATCAAATATTGACAACGATCCAACTAGTTTGCCATATCGTGAATGAGCTGTTTATGTAACATTCTATTCTTACTAGAACACGTGCAAGAAATGGCTTCCATTATCTGGAGGAAAAGACCTACGTTTATTTGTGTAAGGACAAGCTGATATACAAGAAAGAAGAATTATCGATAGATACTACTAAATCTAGGTAAAACTGTAATTGGAAACACCAATATTAAACACAATGATTGATTGCTGTGAACACGTTTAGAAAAAGAAAATAAGGTTGTTATTATCTAAAAGAGTTTGTTGTTGTTGTACCGAATGTTCTTTCTATGATTTAAAGATGATGTGATAAAAGTATATGCGAATAATGCTTTGAACAGGTACTTTTTTGAACAATCATTCGTTATTTTTACTCAGTCACCTTCCCGTTCTCAGCTGACGAAAGTAATTGCTAAGTTATGGACACAGGTAGCACAGATTCAGTCTCTATGTTCATCTTACACAAGTGGTTGTTTGTCCACGTTTTCTTTTGTTCCATCAGTCGAATTCTGAGGAACTGCTAAATTTCTCATCCACGTTTTCAGGAAGTCGAGTTCAGAGACACGGACCTCAAATATATGTTCTTCGGCGGCACGCTGAGAATAGTAATAAACTGATTGATGAGAATTTTTGTAAGTCTAGAGGTTCGTCAAATTGTAGTCAACAATTTGTAGGCAAGAGCGGAAGCAGTGCTAAACGTTGTTTTCACTGGTGAGCCACAGGTGTGTCATTACATATTTGGATGAGTTTTATTCTGCTTTTCAATAAACATCGTGTAATTTTAAGAATTTAATAGATTTAAAATTTTAAATCACCTTATGTTTTAACTTGAATTTATCAGTTCTTAGGGTGGACCACTAGGCGAACCGGTCTGCTTTCGACTTAATCACGGCCGACCAAAGCAACCTTTAGCGTTGGTGCTGAGTAATAGTGCAGAAAATTGCGATAGTTCATTTCAAACTTCCATTGATTCGCAGTTTCCTTAAATTGGATCATTTTCAGACTTTCAAAATGTTCCATCAGCCACCAATGAAGTGCAGGTAGTTTATTTATTTACTCGATATTCGAACCCTTTGTCATTATTGGATTAGTGATTAATGAAGAACGTTTGTTTGAAAAAATATATATCATTGTGATTATTTGTTTGAATTCTCGTGTCGTTATTTAAATCTTTAACAATTTCTTTGTCATTATTGTAACATACTAGTTTGAATGATTGGTCATTATTCTTTGGAACAACTTGTCTGATTTTTAGTTTTTCTTCGAGAAATTTGTCATGATTTGAACATTCACTTGAACTGTTTGTGATTATTTTGATACTAGTTTGAATAATTTGTCACGTTTTTTAATTCTTCAACATAGTTTGTTATTATTTCAATATTAATTTAAATAAAACTTTCAGAATTTCGCATGATTGCTCAAACCACTTTATTATTATCATTAAATGATTGTTGGGATTATTATTATTATTCGACTAGCTGCAGGTCATAAGAGCAAGTTGGAGCGAACAGAATGGTTTAAATTCTGCTTTAGAGCAATGCTAAACACACATGGCATTCACACCAAATTAGTGAAATGAAATGACGTATACTCATATATTTTGTACCAAAGTAAGGCACAGTTAGATTTAAAACTCCTCTCTATTGCAACATACAGTTTTTGTGTGCGGCAGACTTATTAAAATAGCAAGTAAGATATAAAATATCAAATATTAAAAGAACAATATTTTTTAATATTGTTCAAGGAAGGTAAAGTGTGAAGGAACTGACTTGCAAACGTTCCATTGTTCAGTAATAGTGTATATCTCGTTTAGCGGGAAGTAACTCAAATTTGAAATTTAAAGAAAAATTTGCGAATAGTTACTTAATTTCATTTCTGTTTAATATGGAATGACCAACTTACACATTTCCAGTAACTGGAGACTTAGTTTCTTGCTCACGAATGAATAGAAGTATTACACACAGTTGCTGAATGTACAATTTCAAAATGTATCTTTTTCAGTCTATTATTTTAATTTCATATTTGGAGGTAGTAATAAGCTTTTCAGTTGCTATTTTCCAGCTGGAAACTATTCAAAGTTAATGCCATTAGGCAAGAGAGTATTTTAGTTTTAATGTAGTCAAGCTCTAATCTGTTTTTGAATTGATAGGGCTTTCAATAATTGTTATGACAACAAAAAAGATTTGGAATAATTAAATTATTTAAGTACAAACATTTAAAACAGCTTAAACAGTTTCCGCAAGATGGGAGAAGAATAGATTTGTTTTTATTTGTAATTGCACTTGTGTTAATATCTTCGAAAGAAAACGCTCTAGTGGCTTACATCATAGTCTAATATAGTTACAGCACCCGTAGAAGATGATACCTGCTTTATATTCCGCTTGACAATCTAGCCAGTCAACTCTTAACACCGTAAATAATTTAAATTGCTACAGTACAAGAACAAATTAACAAAGATTTCATATATTCAGTATATCCGCATATATGTGTATCACGTATCTACAATTTATCATATAGATACAGTATAAGATTACATTTTAATTCTACAAATTACCTAAGTGTGAATTGCAGTATATACTTTGTCTTGAACTGTCCGTTTTTCTTTAACACCTCAACATTTACCGTATATTTAAAGGAGTAATCATGTTGAAAAAAAAAAACCGAGCGTTTTTTTTCTTCTGTAAACTAAGATGGATAAAATGTTACTTTGAAGTTTGTTTTCTTGCAGCTGACGCAGCTGGTTTTCTTTTTGCTTTTACTAATCGATATTCTGTCGGTGTCTGGTTTACCAATGCCTCTATCGAATTTGGTAGCTCCTTTCCTGCTCGGAGAGTCCTTAAGAGAAGAGCCCTTTCAAGATTGTTCCCCGCTGGTTTGATAGAAAGTCTAGGATGAGAACACATGTCCAAAAGAAAATTCTCTCTAAAGTCCTTCTTTTATACTCACTACTACCATCATAATATATTTCTGGAAATTTTGTCCATGGAGGGTATCATATTATTCCTTGGAAAGTTGTAAGACAAAATTACTCTTCGCAAAATGTTCCTCCAGTGCTTAATTCTCTGGTAATTAACAGGAGAAAGGGTCCTGGTGCCAACTCTGTCACACATGTAACACCTAACAGCGCAATGTTCTTTAGCTGCATGACAATAGATAAAGACATGTATATCTACATGTACGCTGCCACCGTTGAAAGCTTGCAGCTCGCCACTAACGTAGTAGAGGGAAACCGCTAACAATGCCCACGGTAGATGCGGCATGATGTGTTTTAATTTCTTATGCTCATTGAAATTTCAGGTATGATCAGAAATTTATTGGTTACATCCGCACTACTTTCACAATTATCATCAATGTTATTCTGCCGTATGGGGTAATCCTTCATAGCAAATTTACCTTCTTTCAAACTTGCTCTTTTGATTTTACTATACGATTATTCTCTTCTTAAATTGTCCTACTTTTCTTCTAACTACACCTTCAAATGCATTTTTAAATACAAAATTGCAACTCATACCATCTTATTTGAAGTTTATTTTACTTTAGATTTTACTATCATCAGTATTTCCCACTATTCTGCCTCACTTGTGGATTTCATCTTTTTATAATTCAATTTCCCATTCTTCTTCAATCCACAGTTTTGTTCCTGGAAGCTCCGCTCCAGACGACGCCTTTTTTTTTCTAAATTTAAGGTCTTCAGGTGACGTTGACTCAGACCGGATGGATGATGATGAAATAATGGAATGAAGAAAGTGGGGAGAACCCCGAGAGAACTCACGTACACAGTATTTGTCCACCAAAAAGCTCACATAGCTTGAGCAGGGATCGAACCGATGATCCCTAGCACCAGAGGTGAGCTCTTTACCATTGAGCCACTGTGGCCCCTCCAGACGATGTAATAATGTAGACAACTTAATCAACTGAACTTTTCTCCAAGTTTCGTCACCTCTCCACTGGGAAAATGTTAAATATATCCTGTTGTACACTGTAAAAATTACACTCCTTGTGTACAGATGATGTACATCTCTGATATCGTCTAAGTTTTCTGTTGTCAAAAAGTGTTCACAAGAAGTGCCGTGATTACATCTTTCTGAAGAAACAGGACGTAACTAAATTTGTTGAGGAATTTTTCTCATTATCACCCTTTCTGTAGGTGCCGACATATATGATAATAACATTAACTCACTTGCACATCAAACGTATTCAATACGAGCCGTACTAATGGAGAAATATGTCGGATTTAGTGTGTCGTCGGTAGCTCAGTTGATTAAGGAATTAGTGCATCATATTTTTTGTCCCTGTTGTCACCCGATTTTTTTATTCTTTAGCAAGCTACTAGAATAGGTTAATAATATTTGATAACAACCCCTTCAAGTAATAATAAAAATAACGCAAATGGTTAAATAAAATGTCTTCCAATTGTGGCATAATTGAAAATACAACTCTATTGTACCTACAACTAAACGTACAACTCTACAAACCACTTGTTTCGCATCTTGATAAATTTCTCCCTACTCTCAAGTATCCTGTTTACAGCATTGTTCTGTTCTCACTCTTCAATTTCTCTAAAGACCATAAATGAAACAAAAAAATATTACAAAATATCAGCATTATTCAAAAGATTATAAAAAGAGCTTTATCTTTAACTTTTCACTGCACACAATCTTGTAATTATATCGAAAACCCAAAGAATAACTTTTTTAAGCAGATTGTTCTGTAATTGTTCTGTAATTATCGTTTTCTTTTTATCTTTATCTCAAACCAAACATCGTTTCTTACTATTCCCCTTCACTTACACAATTTAACTGTTTCTTTCCCCGAAAAAAAAAAAACTTAAAATTTTTCAATTCGAAAACACATTGACTAATGATCTATTCTGCCTTGTTTTGGTCAGCTTTTGACCCTCTCTCCGACAATTTTCACATTTTGTTTTAATTTTTAAATATTTATTCTTTGTTTTGAAACTAATATTTACTACTAATCTATTTTCTTCACACTCTTTATACTTTATACTTCAGGTCACACTCTTTATACTTCGTCTTTCTTAAATTTTTAATCTCTATCATTGCATCGATTTGAAACCCTCAAGATAAAATATACGAATGACATGTCATGAGGATACATCTTGTTGTATGATTAAAATCTTGAAAAGCAATTTCTCTGAAATCATTGTGCTCTTCACGAAGTTATACTAAACCAACAAACCGTGTCAACCTTAACAGTTCACAAATTACCATTTCCTACAAACTTCAGAAATCACTGATTTGGGTTGACTATATACACAAATATAACCGAGAAAAAACGCATTTGCTTTATGTTAAAAGGGAGGAGAAGGATTACAAAACCCCCAAATTATCGAGTACTCTATTTAAACTCTGGTACTTAAGTTAAAAGACAACTTCTAGTTAGAAGATACGCAAACACAAAGCCTCGTAATGCTTTTTACTTGCGTTCACAAGAAGAAAATCATGAATTATTTTCAGTCAAACTGAAAGAAGTTTCAAACAGAAAGAGTTTAACAGATATTAAAGGATCAATTTTGAGATTTAAAGAATCTAATGAATGACTTAAGTAATTTTGGGAGATCTTCTGTTAGTCAACTTTCCAGTGCTCTTAACAATCGAAGCTCCTCCTGATGTCAAAGTAAGAGCAAGAAGTTTCCTATGAACAAGATGATGATTAAAAAGCACTTGATCGAACGAAAAAAAAAACAAAAAAAAAAAAAAAACTGTACCTTTATTAAGTGTGTTTGTGTACTCATGCTATTGCACATACATTGCTTTCGTAGTACTTGCTGTACGTTTTGAGGTTTGAATTTTGTGTGTGTTGGTTAGTTTGAGTGAATTTCTATTAATCTGTGAAATGGATACTGAAAGGCATCAAGTGCTGTAGTTCAGTGGAACAGTCCGCTTGTAAATTTAAACGGAATCCCGGTGACATTTGATAATACTGACAAAATGGAGACACCACTATAGATTCCCTCGAGATTTGCCTTCTAGCTAAAGTGCATGTCGTATAGTAACCTTGTTGTTGTCTTTCGACGTAATACCATGTAGTTCCCGAGCAGTCTGCAGCGGTAGACCATCAGCTCGCAGGTCCCGGGTTCATTGGTATGGGTATTTTACTTCTTTCATTGTCAAAGTTACACACAGAATTTTCACCGTAACACAAATATCTCAAATGATTATTTGGTGATTAGACTCATGTCCATTAATTTGCTCCCTCAAGAACAAAGTATAGTTTCCGTACATACAACAGTTAAGGACAATCATTTTCTTAAACAATTTTCTCTAAAAGTTGTATATGATGATCAAGCAGTAGTTTTGATTCTTGCGTATTATCTCGATTCTTGTCTCCCTTATTGGAACAATTGAATTTATTGTATATTGAATATCTGCAGACGATTCTGACGAAGATTGTGGGGGATGTAAAGAAAATGAAGCGCCGGTATTGAATTCGAACCAATGCCATGGGAATAAAAGTACAATGATCACGCACCCTAGACAAATATAGCACAACGATTATGCTGAAGACTTCGATTAGAGCGAGATCGCTACGTATGAAATATGTCTTCCTGAGCTTTTAGTTATTGCGTCATATTGCTTTGCAGGAATACTACATAGCGTGTACTTGATGTGTGTGGAAATTCTCTTGAGAATTGAAGATTAAAAGTGCCCCCACTTTTTTCTCTACTTTTACTCAGTCCCACCAGACAATAACATGTTAAACCTCGGCTGTAGCAGAGTACTGGATTCATCCTTTCTGTGCTAGAGTAGAGGCCGGAACTTAAAGCAGCTAATTCTGAAGAAATCTGGTGCCCGGTTCTAAGATCTGGATCCGCCTACCTGGTTTCAGGTTCCGGATTCTCAGTTCCAAAATGCGGATCCAGGTACCCGGTTCCAATATTATTCGAATCCATGTGCCCATCCCTAGGCTAGACAGTCATGAGGAAGGACGAATTTAGTAACGAATTACATCACATCACATGACAGCCTGTCAATCCTCAGAGAACCGAAGTTACATCGCTATCCAGTTTAGAAAGAACTGTAACAGTGGCCATAATCTATGTCACTGAACAATAATCAGTAAGAGCACTGAAATGTAGTCAATTTCAATAGATCAAGCGTTCTCACAGCTATCTTAGTTACTATGTCGATCTGAAGATGGAGTCCAATATCAGAGAATAGCTACCTCTTCATAGAGCTGCTGATATGAATACCCTTGTAGAATATTAAATTCTATCTCCTGCAAAAAAGAAATGGAAGAATTCGGTGAGTAGTTAAAATAAAATCTGCAATTCGTGAACTATGCTACAACCTCAATGGATTACAGAAACTGGGAAATAACTACGATCCCCATTACTAGTTTCACGGAAACAGAGACAGTGTAAAAAGCAGTTACTTGCGATAAACCTGTTGTTTGTGAAGTAATTTGTGAAGGCGAAGTGTTGTTCATCATAAATCTGTGTTAATCGTTTTCATTGTTTGCGCTTTACAATTTGATTTTTCCCCAAACAAATTCCAGTAAATATATAAATACTGAACTTATTAAATGCAGATACACTTAGGCTATTTGAATCATGAACAACTTAGTTTTATTTCATTCTATTTAGCCTTTAGGACAATGTCCTGTGCCTTTGTGGCCTATAATTTTATTGAATGATTTACAGGTCCTTCTATGTAGAATTAAATTGATTTATGGCCTTCAGGCAACTATGGCTCAGGCTGGGATAGAGCAGGGGAAAGGATGCTTGAAGGAATCGACCAGAGCCTATTTCAAAGATACCATCCCGTTATTTGCCTGGTGTAACTTAAAAAAAGATTGAAAATCTTTTAGGGTGGTCTGTCACTGGCATCGAAACCAGGACCTGCCAAATACAATGCCAGTGCTTCTACCAACTAAGCTACTGTCCTTTTTAACTATATAACATACCTGTCAATGATTAGGGAAAGGCTCTCCAACATTTTTGTCGACATTTGATTGCAATTTCATCTAACTTACGCTACGAGCCTTTGTTTCAAGTCAATAGATTTGCGACAGTACATTAATGTTAGCGGGAAAATGTGCGCAACCTGTTTAAAGTCAAAATATTCTTAATTATTTATTAGCTTCGTTATAGTAAAGAATCCTATGATGGACACGCCATTGTGTTTTGTTTGGTACCACACGGAATTTTGAAATTAAAGTAAAATAAAAACCATACATGATGTGACATGCTTCTCGTACGTTGTTGTAAGGGCGAACTATTACACTAGGTAGTTCCGTCAATATGTTAAAGTAATAGAAAAAACGTTGATGGTCACAGTGGTGGTGTTCCTTATATGTCCAGCGTAAAATTCGTACTTTCTTCTAAGAATGAAAAGCACCAAAGCACAATGTAGACGGGATAATGAGTGGAGTTTTTAGGGAGCTTTCAGTGATTGAACATGTAGGGGGTTCATTCTATTATTTTTATCATTTGAATCACTGAAAACCAGGGGTTCACTTTGCTTGGGACGATAGGCACCTCTGTAATGACGTCATAAGATATTGCAGCCATAGGCATGCAGAGAAAGTTCAGGAAATCTGTTAAAGTAATTAAGAATAACTCTGGTCATAACAAGAATTGCCATTAGGCTAACTGAGTTTGGTTACAGGGTTGATGGTTCACCAGTAGTTAAATAGGAAATTAGTTCACCTAGAAACCAAATGTTTAGAGAAATGACGTACAAGTCATTTCAAATAAATCGATAATTGTCTAGTTCCGATACAAACATTTATATAATTCAGGAAATTAGTGTCTGAAACTACTTTCGATTGAACTAGAAAACATCCGTGGGCCTGTAATACCACCCCTTTCTCTTATGTATTTAAATTTTGAATTAGAATTTTATTATGATCTTTAGGTAAGCTATCTAAGAATTAGACCAAGATAGGAAAGGGGAAATGATTCGGGAAGGTGTCGGCCAGGGCCTGAGTTGAACGTACCATTACTGCATTTACCTGGTATGACTGAGGAAAAACTAAAAAAAACCTTAGTCAGGATGATCGGCAGTTGGGACTGAACCCACGACCACCCGAATCCTAAGCCAACGCTGTACAACTGAGCCACGCCCACCGGTCGGTAAATGTATTTAAATGATGATATGTATTCACCTCCGTTGAACTATTTCCGGTAGGATCACCACCATTTACAAAATATGCCTTTTGGCAAATGACGCTTCTAATTAATCTAGAAACAAAATATCTACACCAATTACAAAACAGTACTTTAAATATGCATTGCCACTTCCGGTAGAATTATCTTAATTAATAAAATTTGCTTTTAGATTACGGGCCATATTTAGTAGATCTAGAAACGAAATATCAATAGAAATATTTGTCTATTTACAGGAGAGAAGACCGTATACTATTAAATCTACCTTTTGTTTAGGGAAGATTTCTGTATCAGCCCTGTAATATATTTGCAGGAATGAAGTCCCATCTCAAGTGATTTCAGATAATGTTTGTCCTTTTCCGCTGAAGATGATTTAATTTGTTAAATTCAAATTTGAGGGGGGGGGGGGGGTAATTCCGTTGAAACTAGAAATCAAGTACGAGTAAATTAGTATTTACAGGATGATTCTACCGCTCATACAATTAATTTTATCTTATCCTATTTACAGGAACGTCAAATAACCCCAAGACATTTTAAACAATAAACAATACAATTACTGATTCCGATAGGAGATATTTTCGGGAAATGCAATACCATTCTCCAATGAAAATTGTTTAATGTATTGGCAGGTATCCCCTATTACACATCAGTCTTAGATTTCAAGCGATAATATAGAGGTTTCATCCAGGGTTACCGTTAGTTACGAAAAAAAAAATCGTTATCAGACGGTGAAATTAGTGCAAAAGTAATTTAAAAATTTCCTTTCGGCAGGCCTACAGGTTGAGGTAGATTTAGAAGTGTTACTGATTTAAATCTCGTCTTATATGAGCGCTATCGAGAAACTAATTATTGATTTATAGATTAATCATCAAGAGCTTTTCAACGATAACCCACAAGACGCGATTTTAAAAATTTCGAATATCCACCCCCACTTGTACTCTCACAACCCCTGAATCGTTGGTGTCACAGTAAATTTCATAGGAAGTACTATAATTTATGCAGACAAAGTTTCCATCTAAACTCCATAGCGGCTGATATATATTTTTTTCAAAATTTCAACCCCCTCTCCCGACCACCCCCTTGGTGCGATTTTGCTCATTAACGAACTTAGCCGAGCTATTAAGCCTAGAAACAATATACTAAAATTTGGTT
>JAGDQP010019932.1:3350-34089 GCA_022664845.1 Lepisma saccharinum | reverse complement strand
CATAGTTAGAATGATCCGATTTAGGTCACATATGCGCCGTTTTGTTTGAAAACGTGTTGCCATTTGGAAGGTAATTTCATGATGCCTCTCTCATAGAAGCTCTTGTCCCTATTGGCAAAAAATTGAGGTCGATTTTCACAAGCCTCTCTTGAAGCGAATTTTGCACCAGCAAACGTGTTCGCCATGGACAGGAACAGATGGTAATCACTCGGTGCCAGGTCCGGACTATAAGGTTAATGCATAAGAACCTCCTAACCAAGCTCCCGGAGCTTCTGGCGAGTCACTATCGATGAGTGTGGCCTGGCGTTGTCCTGGTGCCTGTCCTACTGGCCAAAGCTGGGCGCTTCTGGGCGATTACTGCCTTCAGACAGTCCAATCGTTGACAGTATAGTTCCGAGTTAAGGGTTTGGCCGTAAGGGAGCAGCTCATAGTAGATAATTCCCTGCCAATCCCACCAAACACACAGCAAAACCTTCCTGGCCGTCAATCCTGGCTTGGGCACCGTTTGCGCCGGCACACCGCGCTTCGACCACGACCGTTTTCGCGTGACGTTGTCGTAAGTGATCCACTTTTCATCACCAGTCACCAACCGCTTCAAAAATGGGTCGCTTTTTTGGCGATTCAGCAGCGATTCGCAGATGGAAATTCGGTCCATGTGTTTTTTTTTTGCGTTAACTCGTGTGGCACCCATACATCAAGCTTCTTTTTGTATCCAGCCTTATGCAAAGGTTCCACACGGTTTTTGTGCAACGTTTAGCTCTTGGGCAATCGAAACAGTGCTTTCATGAAGGTCGGACGCGACCATGTCCATGATTTTATCGACATTTTCGACACGTGGCCTTCCAGTGCGTGTACATCTTTGACGTCAAAATTACCGGAACGGAATCGACGAAACCAAAATTGCACGTGATTAGCTGTTACAGTATCAGGACCATAAACACTATTCACATTTGCAGCCGCCTGGCTTGCGTTTTCGCCTTTATCGAAGAAAAACTGTAAAATATAGCGTATTTTCTCTTTGCTAGTGTCCATTTTGACGCGCGCTCACATAACACTGAATCAACTCATCACAACTATCTGAACGGTGTTTGTAGTACGCAATCTCATCGTTTGAACGCCATCTCGTTGAACCCGATCGGACTTATACAACGCGAGATACATATCACTGAAGCCATCTATTGGCAAAATAATGGATTACTTTTTACTACACCAGATATTTGGCATGGCTTTGTTCCTACCAATGCACAACTTTTGATGACTACTCGAACCCCAATATCTGAAAAAAATATATTTCGGCCCAACCTATAGGAGTAGCCTTGTTAACAGTTTTGAAGTGTACGATCAGGAAAACAAGGTTGTATGCGGCGATAATGACGAATTTGAAGCCTTTCAGATACGATGTTGACTTTGTAAACTTAGGTTCCATATTTCGTGCGCGGGGTTTTTGATACCAGAATGGATGCACGAAGGGGATTTGGAAAAGGAGGCATTAGAGGAAAAAGCCATTTGGCTGTGTGAGAAATATAGAATCCCGGCAAACTTGAAAATGGAGCGAGTAAAGGAATCAAAAGTGAACGAAGGGTTGGACGCCCTTCTCGTGATGTTGAATAAATGCGGAGGGATGCGGGAAATCTGAAAAGTGAGATGAAAGATGAAATTAGAATTTCTAATCAGGAACTGAGTAGCCAACTGGAAAAAAAGATACACGCCTCTCAGCAGCAAATGAAAGACCAAATGAGGATTTGTAATCAGCAACTAAGTAGCCAACTGGAAACCAAGATATACGCCTCTCAGCAACAAGTGAAAGACCAAATGACGATTCCTAATCAGCAACTCAGTAGTCAACTGGAAACAAAGATATACGCCTCTCAACAGCAAATGAAAGACGAAATAAGTAGTTCTACTCAACAACTGAGTAGCCAACTGGAAACCAAGTTAGACGACTCTCTGCAGCAACTGAAAAGTGAAATGAAAAGTATTATTAATGTATTGTTCGACATTCTGGAAAATTCACGATTGTTAAATGAAGAGGAGGCTCTTTGTGAACTGTCGTAACTAATGATGGATACAATTTTTGCAGGAAGTGTGAAGAAAATGAGGTACTGCAAACAACCTAAGTGTCAGTACTTATCATGTCAGATAGCCTAGAGAAGAAATTATTCAGAGACACCAGGCCATACAAAAGGAAGTGAATGAAGCGACACAGCAGGAAGTAAATGGCGTTGTGCAGAAAGAAGTAAAAGAAGTGAACCAGGAATGTAAAAGCGAACATTGGAGTTTTGCCAGCGAAATAATGTGCTCGAGGGAAGAAAACTCGATGCTCAGGAAGGAGATGGTCTAATATACGATAGTCCTGGGGACTCATCGCAATTGCCCCCTCGATATTCGTTACGAAATAATAATCCAGTCAAGTGCTTGGACAGTGAGAAGACAAGGTCATGCCTAAGCGGTACTTCCAGTAAAATGGATATTTCACCACGACGTTCATCCGACGACGGGGCGATTTGTTATGAACCCCAAACAAAACTGGTGAGTAGGGAGTCTGCCCACATACGCAGGTGGTGGCCTGACCAGTCATGGACAAGTCTGTCGCGGGGACATTGTATATGCCACTGTGAGGAATCCGGGGTCACAGGAAGAGTATGTGTACCAAGTTTTAAAGGTAGAATGCGAGGACGGCGACACACAAGCAGAGATGAATCGACGTCCAAGGAAGAAGCTCATCATTATGAGTGTGGATACTCAGACTGCGATCAATTGAGCTCGTCTTCATCTTCATCGGGTTTGTCAAACAACCGAGGAAGTGTCAGACATTCAGATATGGTTCGTTACGATGACATGAAATTCAGACGAAGTACATACAATGGCGCACCCAATATTTATTGTAGTGTAAGAGATTAGCCTAATGGAAACCTTCGTTCAAGACTATCGGATCTCCAAGCCTTCACCACCTATTCAGCTTAAAAGGATGACTCGTCAGCCTGGTCATTCATATCTCAACCCCTTACATAGTTTATAGTGCTAAATTTGTCATTTTTGTGAGCTCATCATTTTATCCAACTATTGGAATGTAATATCAATATTTCTGTAAAATTGACATTTTTTCACCTTTTTTATTCAAAATGAAAGTGTGAGAAAATATGATGAGACTTTAACCAACGATCTCAGATTTTACTCTAAAGCCCTTCTTTCCGTCCATTGTTCCACTATGTCACAGCGAACGCTTAAAGTCATTTTCATAATTATTGAAAGCCAGTATTGAACGATGGTTCTATTTGGAAAATTAAGCCAGAATTTTTTTCTTTGTAAACTCAATTTAAAGTTACATTATGTTATTTCCCAATTAATTGGAGTGCTAAACTAATGTTTTTCTTACTTTCGTGTGTGCAATGCTTATTATTATCATTTACTGAAGTTCTTTTTCTAGTTTTAAAATTTGTGCTTTTAGACGAGGAAGTAAGTTTTAGGAATGTAGGGTGCGTGTGTCTCTCTGTGTATAGGGTCCTCCAATCACTGCTTGAGCGAATTCTACACGGAGGAAGCGGAGAAAAATATATTTATTTCTTCTCCAGAACAGAATAAAACGAAAAATTCGTGTATGGTGCGTTGCCTGCGTTCACTACTTTGAATCCAGGTACTTTCTTCTTTCATTGTACAGTCACTTACAATAGCAATTGGAGGTTGGAGTTATAAGAAATACTTGTTCTTTCCTAAAGGAAAATTGTATCACTGTATGTCTAATAATTAGACGAAGAAAGTAATAGTATTAATATGCGACAAAACATGGCATACTGGGTTATTCCTTCATTTGGAGAAAGAATTAAAAGTGTCGTTCAGCATCACTTAGAAAACCACGAGATAGATAGGCAGAAATTCCATTCACGTTAAGTTCTAAGAGGTAGGAATTAATGCAAAGAAATATAAATTAATAATATTGACAGCATGCAGGAATCTTCATGATGCAATGCAACAAAACTTGTATAGATAGATAGGTAGACAGATATAGATAGATACTTAGAGAGAGAGAGAGACAGAGACAGAATTTACACATACACACATAACCGAACACAAACACAGAGAAAGAGAATTAAAGGAAGAAGCAAACACGATAAGATCTAAGACAGGAACAACGCGAAGGATATTGATATTAATAATGAAACAATGTCATTAATCATTACGATCATACACATGCCAGTACTTGAATTTCACAGCCAGCGCATTATTCTCATACAAGAATATTTTTTTAAGATATGGCTAAACTGAGAATCGAACCTAAATCTGCAGACTGAAAGTCTAACAAGTTAGCCACTATACTATATCGGACTTAGTTTTCTAATTACTAAGATCGTGTTACAATTGTATTTGTCATCGTCAGAATAAAGTAAATTCTCGCCGGTGGCGTGAGAAAGTCTTATTCACTACTTTGTATAGTAGTGTCTCAATACAGAAATTCCTAACAAAGTAGTGTCATTCGTGCGCAGGAGCATTGCTCCTTTACCGTAATTAAGTCTTACAAGAGGCTGATTTCCATTTGCCAATTTGACGCATTGTTAGCTTGTCGGAGGTGGAAAAATGTGTAGCTAGCAAGGGAAACAACTTTGAATAACTTGCTTTCTTTTTTCTATGAACACACCATGTGTTTTGCTGACTACAAAACAGCGGATTTAATCTTATACACCTGGTATGTGTGTGTGTGTGTACACGCATTAGGAAATTTAATAAAATTAGTGACCAAGGAGGACGTGGAAGTTAGGTAAAACAGGTACAGTGTTTTGTTATTGCAAACGCGATTGAATCGTGTTTCTTCAGACTTTCGAAAATATAACTTTCTATGTTAAGACGCCAGTCTTTGTATGTCTGCTTAGAAGCTTCTTCAATTTCACACAAAGTTTGACGTGATAGTACAGACAGCTTGGATGCTACTAGCGTCTCATCATAGAGTGTCCTACTTTCGAAAGTCTGAAAAAACGTCATTTAATCGCATGTGCAATAAAAAACACCACACCTGACCTTACCTATCCTCCATGGGTCCTTGGTCAGCAATTTTATTTAATTTCCTAATGCGTGTACACACACACACATATATATACCAGGTGTATAAGATTAAATCCGCTGTTTTGTAGTCAGCAAAACACATGGTGTGTTCATAGAAAAAACAAAGCAAGTTATTCAAAGTTGTTTCCCTTGCTAGCTACACATTTTTCCACCTCTCGGGCAATTTGTGGATACGACGACAAAGAAAGTCCTGCTCTTTCGAGGCAAACCACTCATCAAGCCATTTTCGGACGTCTGCAGACAAATCGAAGTGCTGCTCAGCGAGGGCGCGGCCCATCGACGCAAACAGATGGTAGTTTGTATGGGCCAGGTCTGGTGAATTAGCGGGATGGGATAGCATTTCCCACTTAAGTGTCTCCAAGTAGTTCTGGACCACTTTTGACGTGTGCGATTGGGCGTTGTCGTGGAGCTTGTCATGTCTTTGTTGATACTCCGGCCTTTTTTCACACAGAGCACGGTGCACGTTGATCAGTTGTTGGTGGTAGCGGTGGGCATTGCATTGACCCGGTTGCAACAGCTCAAAGTATACGATACCCTGTTGATCCCACCAAACACAGAGCATCGTCTTCCGTCGAAGCGATTTGGTCTAGAGGAAGATGTTGATGGTTGGCCGTGGTCAACCCACGATTTCTGGCGTTTCGGATTCGCGAAATATATCCACTTTTCATCGCCCGTCACAATCCGATGCAGGAACGACTTTCTTCTTTGTCTGGCGAGCAACATTTCGCATGTATGTTGGCGTCTCTCAAGCTGCCGATCGGTCAATTCATGCGGCACCGATGTTCCGATCATCTGAACCTTTCCCATGGCACGTAGACGCATGGAAATGGCTGCTTGAGTAACGCCCAATTGCTCGGCAAGCATTTGTTGTGATTGGGCATCGCCCTCGTTAAACAGCGCCTGCAATTGATGGTCCTCAAACAGCGCCTGGGCCGATTTTCACGCTTCTTGTCACTCAAGTCAAAATTGCCGACTTTGAACCGACGAAACCAATCTCGGCATGTTGTTTCCGATAAAGCACTGTCACCATTGGCCTCCACAAGCATTGGATGCGCGTCGGCAGACGATTTCTTCAAATGGAAGCAGAAAAGCAGAACTTCCCGCATATGCTCTTTATCTGGCACAAAACTAGCCATGCTTACCAACGGAACACTGTGTGTTGTTGTCTGCACTTGCTGATTACACTGTTCTACAAATTTTAACTTTTTTCTGTTACATAAATGAAAACACTCACATTTAACTAATTTGGAGGTGCTGAATACGAAAATGACATTAAAAAAGTTCGATTGGGTCTCATTTCGGCGTAACTGAGGGGGGGAGGTTCCAAGCGCCCCACACATTTTTATTTATGTGGCAACAAGGTTGAAAGTCTGGCAACGTCGCATTGCAATATATTACATCAGGATTGGTGGAAAAATAGACCCGCAACACAGGTCCATAACCAGAAGGGTCAAGGGGGGCCAAAACCCGCTTAAAGTATTGATGGCCCTGCCTAAAATTGCCGTTATTTGGCGAAAAATCTTAGTAATGTGATTGGGTCGGCCTCCCCAAGTATTCAAATTTAGTGTCCTTGCAATTTTCTGAAATAAGGCTTTATGCTTATTTTTTCCGAAAAAAAGTCTGGTTCCGTCCCTTATTGAACAATATAGTATGCATTCAGTTGTGCAATATGCATTCTGTGCCTCAGAAAAAATGTCTTATATGCTCTCTGTGCACCATCCTGGCAATATTGTTGTTTGTTTGGCAACGAGGCATTCTTAGCAATACACTCTCTTGGGACATGCCACGTATTCAGGGAAGTACTTCGCTTCAGTCTGCTCACAATTGTTTTCTCTCTTTGTGTACCAGTTTCTAGAATCGTGTACCAAGTTTGGTGTGTGTGTGTGTGTACCAAGTTTTTAGAGTTGTGTAGGGAGGTGATTTGATTTGTAAAGGTTCTAATCATGCCTCGCACGTGCGTGAACATGCCAGACAATTTTTCTTACATATGTGGGGAAGTTACGTTTAAGTAGAGAAAAGCCTACTTCCTGTACTTGGGATGCAAAGTGGGGGACCAGGACCGAACCTGGACCCCTCACGTTTGTTGTACCATATTCTCTTCTACTCTGTAATGTATGGGCGCATGGAAAACGTCACCGTATGAAGTTTGGAGCGCCCATGATGTGGCGAGAACCTACTGATCATTCTTATTTCTGCTTGGTCCCATCTATTCGCAAGGGTTATACCAAAAAGAAAAAGGAGACTATGGTGTACCCGGATCTACGTTCAGCTAGACGTTCTATTCCACACGGTCCCGATGTACCAGTACAAGATCCACCAGAAAATTTCGTCATGGATATAGGTGATGAAGATGATATACAGGATACAGAACAGCCCTCAACATCTCAAGATCCAGACATATCCACGACTTCCGCTGCCAAAGTGCCGCATAAGGTAACACAGCCCGAATTAAACGACCTAATCAGGGTCTTAGAACTTGCCAAAAACAAAGGCGAATTGTTGGTCTCACGGCTGCAACAATGGGATCACCTGGCAGATAATGTGAAGGTAACAACTTTTCGCTACAGACATAAAGAATTTGTTTCATTTTTCAAAACACAAGGGCATCTGACTGTGTGGCATGACATTGAGGGACTCTTTGCGGCAATGAATATACCATACAAGAAGGATGACACATACAAGACCGAGGAATGTAGACTTTTCATTGATTCCTTCAAATTTTCTCTTAAACCAGTTTTACTGCAAAATGGCAATCTTCTTCCCTCAATTTCTGTTGTACATGCAGTTGATGTTAAAGAAACTTATGAAAACATAAAAGAAATTCTTAGGTGCCTGGAATGCGATAGATTTGGGTGGCAAGTTTGCTATTCTATTGGGTTTACAAAAGGTTTACACAATTTTTTTTTGCTTTTTATGTGAGTGGGACAGTCGCGCTAGGAACTTACATTATAAGAAAAAAGACTTGGCTCTACGTTCATCATACACACACCTGGTATAAAAAGTGTTTCTTCACAACCCCTTGTAGATCCTAGGAAGATATTGCTTCCGCCACTCAACATTAAATTAGGACTGATAAAGAAATTTGTGAAGACATTGAACGAAGATGGACCGGCATTTGAATACTTGTGTAGCAAATTCCCACGTGTCAGTTTGGAAAAAATAAGGGAGGGGATATTTATTGAGCCACAGGTACGTCTTCTGCTGCGTGATTCTCAATTTGAACAGACACTTAGTGATGGGGAGCAAGCAGCGTAGAATGCATTTCGACAAGTGCGTCATAAATTTCTGGGGAACAGGAGATCAGAGAACTACGAACAACTCGTGGTGAATCTTCTGTCATCTTACGAGAAGATTGGGTGTAGAATGTCGCTAAAATTGCATGTTCTCCATTCGCATCTGGATTTCTTTAGTGACAATAGTGGTGATGTCAACGACGCGCATGAGGAACGCTTTCATCAGCAAATTGCAACAATGGGGGAAAATACAGAGGAAAGTGGATTACAACGATGTTAACTGATTCCTGTTGGAGTATTAGGAATGAAGGAATATAAGTTAGCTACAAAGTACAAGCCAAAATGACTAGGTGTTAAAAAGGTAAGTCTAGGAATTCAACATGCATACTGTAAGTGCTTTTAACGTTTAAGGGCTCTACTTACTTCAGTAAGAAAAAGGTAATTTTTCCTGAAAAACAAACCAAATACGGAGTCAGTAACCACATTTTATGCCAGTCGTAATGTAAAAGGTGGGGAGGGAAGAGGACGTTAGAACAGACCCAACCCAACAAGAATACTAAGATTTTCCCCAAATAACAGCAATTTTAGGTAGGGCCATCAATAATTTAGGGGGGTGTGCCCCCTTGACCCATCTGGTTATGGATCTGTGTTGCGGGTCTATTTTGCCACCAATGCTGAGTAATATATTCCAATGAGACGTTGCTAGAACTTCAACAGTGTTGCCACATAAATAAAATGTGTAGGGTCGCTAGGATCCCCCTTCAGTTACGCCGAAATGAGAGCAAATCCAAATTTTTTAATGTTATTTTCGTATTCAGCACATCCAAATTAGTTAAAAGCGGGTGTTTTCATTTATGTAACAAAATGTGTGTAGAACAGTGTTATGTGCACTGATTCGTGTTGCCCCAACTCATTCACACAATAGGTCTGGCGTGCCCATGGTAGCTTCATACGCTCACGAACGCCATCTATGGGTAAATAGCGAATTTAAGCTTATACACCGGGTAAATATATATATAATGAGAAAGTTATTTTTCTTTGAAAAATACAAGGAAAACCACACCGGGATTCGATCCCGGGCTCTAAGTATTAGCTTTCCGACATGCTACCAATACGCCAAATTTGATTTTTTTAAAACTGTAACTTCAATTATATAAAAGTAAGAAAGAAAGGAAAACTATTAAACAAAACGTTCAATTTTTAAACATACGAAAATAGCTAACTAACATCAAACAAATTATAGAAATAGAAACATCTTAAGCTAGCTAAATAGGCGTAGCTTGAGATATGTCAATATAACACTTTGTGATAAGATTCGAAACCGGTCTATTTCTGTCTATGACACATTTGTTAATATTTAAACAATAGAAAATCCACATAGCACGTTTCATCTGTCAACTTTTTCGAATTTCATTATATAAAGGGTTTGAGCTATGACCCACATCACTAATTTTTGTTTTGTTTTCGGGAACATTCTATATAATTGTTCCTGAAAGATGTTTTATATGTCATATCAGGTGTATTTATTCTCAAGATACCTTCTAGTTTAGTCAGATTTTTTTAAAATTTGATCCTTATTATTATATTCAGTTAATTTATGGATGTTTCTTTTAGTATACCTTTTGTCTTTTGTTTTCATGTATTACAGGCCTCATAATCTATAATGCCATTCTTATATAAACTACAGCCATAATACTCTAAATGAAAACATGTGGTGATGTAAAACAGATCAAATTTTAAAGCTCCTTAATTTTGAGATATCAGATTCCATGATTAACGTTTATCTTAAATTATCTCTTTATATTTGATTTTTCCAAACTAAGATAATGTTTATAATATCTCTGGATGTAAAATATTACATTTGAATCTTAGCTATGACGGCATAAGCAAAATCAAAGAGCGGAGAAGCGAAGTGCTTCGCTAGACCTTTTATAGAGTGCATGTTAACCGAAACCGTGACCTCCGTAGGTCGAGTGGCTATAAGTAATGCGTCGGATGACAAATTATCAGTATAAATACATAACGTTTGTAAAAAAAAAAAGATGAGAGAGCAGTGCTCGATCCTGTAATTGCATATTTTTAAGATTAATACCGCCGTTCTCTATTTTTATATAATACATTACGATGTGTTCTTAGTAATTGACGAAACCATAAAATGTATCCAATATGTTTATGTATTTGTGCCCAAAATTTATCGCAGACAGGAAACAGTTGTAATTGATAATACATCTTACTGAAAACAAAACTGTTTAAGAATCTAGCTTTGTCAATTAGAGATGTAAGACATTTATTATATGATAAAGTATCAATGGTAAATGTTATTGATAATCTACTTTCTGTGTTAGACACAGTTTGAAAAAAATACAATACCATTCTACTCCTAAAACGAATAAAATGTTCCTACGGTTAAGTTGTTGCAAGGTATATCCCTGTATGCTAGATTTTAATAGAGAGCCTGGACTTTTTGTGGGTTTTAACTAAAGAGAAATATATTTTATAAAATTTTCACTAAATGAAATATATCTATTATTTCTTGATCTGTTTGCGTCGCAAAAGTGGAATTCATCGTCATAGTTAATGCGTGTTAATGAATGTTGCATCAAAGTAATACCGCTGAGCGTAGTATGGACAGCTGTGACGAAAGGAACCTTAGACAAATTGAAGAAAATCGGAGCTAAAGAACACCCTTGGGTCACTCTTACGTTGATTTTGATTTTAGGAACTACGACGGAATTTATATATAATTTAAAGTATCTATTTTCGTATACCCATCTCATCATATTTATAAACTTGTGGAAGGTTCATTAATTTAAGTTTCTAAAATAATTAAGAATGGCTCACAATATGGTATGCTCTGCGAAAATCGGTCTTCAATATGAGTAAAAGTAAAATGTCTCCGCCTTGATCGGGTAATACAAGATCACGTAAATTCATTAAATGGACCTATATGGGAATGGTTCCTCTAAGGCCACTCTGACACGGAGGCAGTAGTTTTGGAGTAATAGTTTGTAACATATTAACCACGCATCTTAAAAACATCTTTGTGTCACAATTTTGCAAATGTATAAGGCTGCAGTTATCCACCGATGCTATGTTTATTTGTCTTTATCTAAATACCAATCGGGCTGAAAAAATCAGTATTTTCCTGAGGTGTATGCCAAAAGATATTGAGATTGATCATTAACTTAGCAGCAACTTTTTCTCTATTTTGATTCATCCATAAAGGATTGATCCCATCTTCCCCCTCCATAGATGTGCAATGCAACTGATTTATAGCAAATTTGATTTAATCTCTCAGGAAACGTTCTTGCAAAAAGTTCCAATCTTCTTCTGAAAGAGTTTATAAGTACGGTAAGCCAAATTCCGAAAAAAAATTCACGTCCCTGTTAATGTGCGTTTTGAAATAGGGAAATATAGTGGTTCCGTATACATTGATAAGTGTTTAATCATTTGTCGTTTCGGGGAATATTGATAAAATTATTTCCCTTCCGTTTACGGCCTATTATATTATGGGCAAGATACCATACCACATTTTCTTAATTCATTTCTCTTGGAAATACCCATGATACAATCATTTAACAACTTAATGAAGCCTTCCGTTTTCCTCACTTGGGGTAAGTAATTTAAATCTTGGAGGACTCTATCATCCTGATAAAATTTCAACATTATCCCTTTATCATCATAATGTTTGAATGTGAAAGATTTATAAGCATTTATAAACCGTTTTTCCTTTTTCCCAAACACGAAGTAGAGAGTGAGACGTAAGATAATATTTCTCAGCCTTTAACCACAAATCATTTGTTAGTATTTGAAAGTATTCTTCAGACAAGTAATCAGTTTAAACGCCACATATTTTGCTTACCCAAAAATACATGAAAGGCCCTCATAAAATTCACTACTAAAGAACAATGATCTGAATTGGTTAATTTGAAGTTTAAATAGTATATAACCTCGGTATCATATCTTGCCTAACCAAGACGTAATCTAGTTTGGTCTTGCATACATTTATCATAAAAGTGTATCGTATTTCGCTCGGGTGTAATATTTTCCAAACCTCACTTAGTTGAAATGTTTTCATAATCGTGACTAAATCGTTACTAAACTTGTTAACTGACGTAGATGCCGGTCGATCATAAATAGAATTGATATGTCCAACAATAACTATAGTTTCTTCCATATCATGTGAACCTTCGTCCCTTGTCTGAAACAAAATCTTTTAACAACCCACAGGGCACGTGCTTCTAACCGCATTGTAAATATTGGCAGATGAACGACGTTGCCAACCTCCATAAAAACATATTCTTACTTTCACAAAAATGAACGTTTCGCAAAAACTTTACTTTTTGTGAATAGTACAGAACTCGTTTAAAGATTCATTAGGAAACATAAAGTTGATCTGAATCAGGATCAGTCGGTAGAATGCTTGACTTAGAATCGAAAGGACCCAGGTTCGATTTCCGCTGCCGGTCATCCTTACTGATGTTTACCGTTTTCCCTCGGTAACATGTCGATAAATGCGTCCCAGTTATTATATTATTATTATTATGGATATTTTACATCTGTATAAAGACATGGCACAAAAAGCAATAGAGTCTGGCTCCTCCCCCCGAAAAGAAGTTCTAACCAATGATTAAGATAATTTGATGAGTGATACGTTTATCATGCTGAAAAAATGTACAAAAATATATAAATGCATAAAATTTATGAACTTATCCTAAAGATTTATTCTGTATCCGCGCTTAGACCATCCGAGTCATCGCTTTTCTCCTCCGTTGAGTCAGACACTTCAATAAAAGAAGCGTACAACTGTTGTTGAAAACGGATTCGAGGCCCCTATTTCACTTCAATCTTTTCAACATATTTTATATATTTCTTCCATTTTTCGGGACTTACACCAGAGAACCATGGTCTAAAAAATCTGACATTCTGATTTTCTTATCCTCACGCTTACAAGAGGATGTAAACCCTGCAAAAAAGCAGGAGGAAAATAAATGTTTTACGACAGGACCCTGTCACTTCCTTGGCGCAGTAGGGGGTTTCTGGGGGAAGTGGTTTGGGAAAAAGGTTCTCATGAAATAAAAAATACTATACATTTTCAGTTTTCATGGGTTGCAAATAACACGCTAGGTCCAAAACCATCTAGTTCTCACTCTATCTACCCTCAGAGCTACTGTTCACGTATACATTCACTATAATTAAGCCATTGATTTTTATACTAAAAATTCTGCAACCAGGAGTTTTTAGTACTTTCTCAAAATCAATGTCATTTCTGACCGCCAAACTGAAACCCACTTTGTCCACCGCATTATAATTTTGGATGTAGTTGTAATTGTTAATAAGAGGATGAGGGTAGCTAATCACCTGCATAGATAATACGTGTATCATATTTTCGCGCAGACATATTTAGAGAGAATTTGACTTGGTTTTTCACAATGTGCTTAACAAATGTTAAACGTAGTATTTTTGAAGTTGTAATTATCGTGTGTTTTAGTCACATTGTATGAAAAGTGATTTTCTGGAAGTGTTAGGCTTGCAAAGAGCAAGCATACAAATATGCACAAACTAGGTGCCCCCATGCTGTTCTTGGAACGACAACCAATACCATATGTATACATATTTTACTGTTATAAAACTATAGATCAATAATCTCAATATAGAGAGGTAAAAAGTCGATATAATAGTAGCTATTTACGGGTCGTGATGAAAGAGGACTACACCGGACAGTGTTGGGAGTGTGTTTCAAAACACGTGAGTTGGGAGTGTGTTTTGAAAGGCAGACGACCAGGGCCTATTTAATTGGCACCATCACAGCATTTGCCTTGTATGGCTGAGGAAAAATCTTGGGAAATCCTAGTTACAATGGTCGGCCACTGGAATTGATCCCCAAATTTTCCGAATGCTAAACCAATGCTTTACAACTTTTTTAAACTTTGTTCACGCTAAGTGGGCTTTATTTGTTCAATTTGATATACTATTTAACCTGTATACTGATATTCTTAGAATTAAGTTAATATCACACACACAAGCATTCATGTCTGAGGCGTACCACTAATTCACGGCCGGTCGGCACTTTAAGGGTTCGGCCAGGGCCTAAGTTGATGGTAACATCCCGGTGATTGTTGACGACAAAACGTGGAAAATGATTGCCACAGTGTGTGAATCAAAGTATTTTACCGGTGATATGTTCTTGATAAGAAAATTAAGTAATTAATCTAATATCATTTTTTTAAGTCTGCCCACATGAAGTCTCCCATGGAGATTTTCCCTCATCCCCCCTGTTAATTCGCATACTGGGTGCGTTCAGTTTTGAGTATTTGGCTTCTGTTAATTCTAATATACTTTACAAACCTAGGGTAATCTTATAATGTGCATACACTTTTTATCTCAAGACAGCTTTTGTGAATTCTTCCAAGGATTATTCCTGTGCTCGTGAACATTTTGATAAAATTGGATACTGGAACACAGGAATAATCCTTGGAAGGGATTCACAAATGCTGTCGTAAATGAAACATTTAAGGCAAATTCTACGACTCCCCTAAGTTTGTAAAGTATCCTCGAATTACCAGAAGTCAGATACGCCAAACTTACGGTAACACAGTTTGCGAGTTAACATGGGGATGAGGGCGATATCACCATGAGAGTCTGTATGTGGCACACGTATAACGCATAACATTCTTTTATAATGTTACTTTCTTATCAACAACATATCGTATACCCTGTAAAAAGACTTTTATTCGCACAGTGTGGCAACCTTAAAAAGTTTTCCCATGATTCGTCCTCAACTAACACCGGGATGATAACAATAACTTAGGCCCTGGCCGTATCCCTCCAGTACTGTGCGTCCGTGGCTTAGTGGTAAGACTCAGATGTGAATGTTGGTGTGTGTGGTTTTAACTTAATTCTAAAATTATCAGAATATAAGATTAAAAAAGCATTTGAAATTGAATATTCAAAGCTCGCCTAGGGTCAACAAAGTTTAAAAAAGTTTTAGAACATTGGCTGAGCATTCGTACAGTTCTGGGATCAATTCCATCTTTCGACAATTCAAATTGGTACTTCCCAATCTATTTCCTCAGCCACATCAGGCAAATGCGGTGATGATGCATTGAAAATAGGTCCTGGCCGTCTATCTTCCAACATACTCTACAAAAACTTTCTAGGCTTGATACTCATATGCCTAAAGTTCTTAAAATTGTTTTTAAAATATCCTTCCAGGATCCTTTTACCCCACTCTATCCCTGACGAATCTTATGATTAAACGCGATAAATCAATTTACACACGCACACAAATCTTATACTGTAGATGTGAATATATGGGGTATGCATAGATGTAGCAGGAACAGGGGCTGGAAGGAAGTTAATGAATGTTGTTACTTAATAATTCTCTTTCTGTAGACGGTATGGGATTGGCTGGCATTAGACCAATCAGGAACAAAGTATTTAGTTTGTTAGAAGTGTCTGATGAAGCCAAGTAGTTAGTTGATGCAACTGATACACGTTTTTAGTTTTTTTTAATTAAAACGATTTGATTTTCTCAGCTTTTATTTTTGTTTTATCTTCCGTATATAAAAGCGATGCTTTGATATGGAAAATATCATACTACTTTATTATGAGATCGGAACCCCGCCGAACATTTATAATTTACCATGAATATTGTGTTATCATCATTAAGATAAACAACTCTTCGTAACCTGATGGTCAGTTCGTCAGTGGTTAGCAAGCGGAAAGGTTCTCTCTCTCCGCTTGCTCGTGGTTTAACGACCTGTAGTGCTGTGTGTGTTGGAAGACTGTGCTTTGTCTCACACACATTGTTTGTGTTTAGATACTTTTGATTTTTTGTGAGATACAATATAGTATTATTCAATTCGATATGAATGGCGAATAATGGAGAACAAGTGGTGAGAGAAAATACTTTGAAAGTTGACTTTAGTAACTTTCCTCATCGTCCCCATATTATTTCGATACATGATATGGTACATAATTGCTATGTCTAGCACCTAGTGAAGTTGTTGCTACAGAAATATGTCATTACTTGAAGAAATCGTTTATTAAATGTGTAAATAGTGAAGTAGCTGAAAGGGTGTTACAGAACAACAACGTGAAGTAATTTATATTGAGAATGGTACAAGATATAAACTATTTATTGAACTAGAACGTCTACCGGAACCTAGTTTCATATTAACGACTGTACCTCCTGAAATAACGGATCAGTATATTTCTGAATTTTTTAGTGTATGGCGTGGTCTCATTCGTGCAACCTCGTTTTTACAAACAGCTACGCTATGACGTGTACAGTGGTAAAAGACAGATTTTATTTGAGAAATTACATCGTGTTCAACCGAGATTTGTTCGCATGTTGAATTTTAATAATCGTTTCTTTTTTCGACTGATAATTCCCTTCAACAAAATCCTACGTTCTGAAAAAGAGCAAGATCCAAATCTCGTCATAAACTCTACAAATTTCCCTACAGTAAAGCAAAGCTTGCAGAAAAACGAAAGCAGTGACCTTCAACCAAGTTTGATTGCTCCTGTTCAATGCGAGCCGGGGGCCAGCGTTGACAAGGATGTACATGACAATGTATCGCCCGAAGGAAACGCAGTAAGTGTTGTGAAGGGCAGTAACGATGCAAAAGGAAAATCAGATAGTTTACTTGTCAGTGTTTGTGCTGCGAATGGCCAGTTATCGTCTATGAATGAGGCACCTAATAGTCGCGAAAGTGTTTCTAAAGAAGAATTATTTTTTGAAGTGGAAATTGTGAGTGATCAAAAAAATTGATATAGAAGATATTAAGAATACCACAAATGTTCTAAATCAAGAGGACGAGAGTATCGGTGAGTTATACAAGGAATCTACATCTTCAGGGGAGGAGGAAAGGGGAGGGGCAGACTCCAGTCCTTTTCGCAGCACATGTTTCAAAAGGTCCAAGGTAAGTGCCACATCTCAGTTGATTTGAAAGAAAACAGCTCGAAAGTCAAAGAACTAAAACCTAAATACAAGAGAAGATGGAGGTAGTGTCCCCGACCTGTTTCTTAAGTACCTTGCCCCGTGAAAGTGCTTATCCTCAGAACATCATTGCATTAACTTCTCATAGCTTTTTGTTCAAGTGTGTGCTAGACCATTTGGTATATAACCACATGCCATTTAAATACGTATACAAACGGTGCTGGTTGTGGACACAAAATCAAGATGACAGTAATTCGATGCGTAGTAATAGTATGCTTACTATTAGACAGCATCAAGCTTTCAAGCGACACTATATCATTCGCTATGGCTAATAAACAAAACTTATATAATTTCAAAGTCGCGACTTTTAACGTTTGTAAAGCGTATAGTGCAAAAAACTAATCGTATTCTTATTAAGTATGTGCAAGAATTGGCCATACAGGTAATTGCGTTGCAGGAGCTTAGCCACAATAATTTGCAGATTCCTAACTTTACCTATATAAAAAATTATAATGTAGAGTACAAAGTAGGTTGCAGCTTTGCGATCAGAAATGACGTTGATTTTGAAGAAGTTTTTAAAACTCCAGATGGACGCATATTTAGTATAAAAACTGACGATTTAATTATAATTAATGTATACATGAATAGTGGATCCGAAGGTAGACAGGAGAGAGTTAGTTTGTTTTTTATTTAGCGAGTTATCTACAACCCATAAAAAGAGACAACTTAGTGCTTGTTGGTGATTTCAATTGAATCTTTGAAAGGCCGGCTTCTACATCACAGAATAACTTTAGTAAAGATTTGAACAAATTATGAAAACTTTTCAGTTATGTGAAGTTTGGGAAATATTGAACCCAAGCAAAATGATATACAAGTATTACTAACTTATGTAAGAGCAAGCTAGATTATATCATAGTTAGACCAGATTAGAACCCACGGTTATGCATTATAAAAACCTATAAATAGCATGTTCTGATCATTGCTCCTTAGTAAAAAATTTTAAATGGGGGATAAATTTATTTATGCGTAAACTATAAACATGGCGTTTAAACGCTGATTTTTTGTATGATGAAAACTTTCAAATATTAACACATCAAGTGTGGTTAGAGACTGATAAATATTATCGCACACCTCAGACACTTAAGTGTTTGGGAGAAAACAAAAAAAGTTTTAGGAATGCCTATAAATCTTTCACATTTAAACATTATGAAGACAAAAGGAAAATGTTAAATTTTTATCAGGAGTTATTACAAGCATACAATGAGAAGGCAATGCAAGACGTCGCTTTTTACCCAAAGTTAGGAAAATACAAGGTCAGATTAAGATATTGCTAAACGATTGTGTTCGGGGTCTCACTAAAGGAAACCAATTAAGTAAATGTGGCATATCTGAGACTCTTAATCTTGCTAATATTATAATAGACAGTAAACGAAAAGAAAATTACTTCATAAAGAGATTCCGTAATGAAATTGGCCAAAATCTTTGAAGGGTAAGACATGTTTCAAGGTATTCGTAATCAATATATATATCCTTATTTCAAACTGGGAAAAAGGGGATGTGGATGTGGATGTGGATGTGTTATCTTTTTTCGATTTACAGTCACTACCCACGCTATCAGAGGAAGATGGAGGCTTTTTGCAAGCACCTTTTACGGAAAATGAAATTAAAGTTGCGATATAATAATTACATACTACGTCAATGGGGGCAGAGGATGGTATCAATAGTCAATGGATGAAACAAAATAGTGAGAAAATTGTCGTCCATTTAATATCTGTTTTTAATACTTCCTGGCAAACCCCTAAGGGCGATATAGATTTTTTTACATCTATCGGTGTCCTGTTAAAAAAAAATAATAATGGCACAGCATCAGTAGGCAATTGTCCTCTTATTCATCTACAAAATTGTGATACTAAAACTTTCCTTAGATGCGTTGTTAATAGACTACATCACATAATTCGTAAATTATTACACCCGTGTCAAAGTGGTCATAAAGGAACCATACCTATCTACGTTCATCTCATGAATATCCGTGACGTGCTTTTGCACGCACTTGAAGGGGCCAAAATGCCTTTACTTTTACTCAAGACTGATTTTCGTAGAGCATACGACATCGTGAGTCATAGCTATTTATTTAAGGTACTAGAACTTATGAATTTTCCGATAAGGTTTATAAACATGATGCAATGGGGTTATCGTCCCTAAAATAAAAATCAATGTTGGGATCACGCAAGGCTGTTGTATGGCCCCGGTATTCTTTAGTTTGTCAATAGTGCCGTTTGTCACAGCAGTATATAAAGTGCTCAGTGGTGTTACATTAATACACAATCCTTTCAAATATATCTATTACGCTGATGATGCGACCTTTCTGGCAAGAAATAGACGACATTTTTCATGTTGTACAAATTTTAGAAAATATATCTGGTATTGTGTTTAATCCTCAGAAAACACAGGCACTTAATTTACAAGCTAAGATACAGGATAATAAGTTACAACAGCTTAATGTCAAACAATCTATTAATATACTTGGTGTGGAATGGTGTAGTAGTTTATTTTCTCAAACTGTCACAAATGCAGAAAACAGGATATTAAAAACGTTTACCATTGATACGCAAACATGTAAGAGTTGTCTTACATCGTTACTAGATAGGACTAGATTTTTGAATACAGTAAAATGTATTATCAGTTACAATCGTTTCCCGTATCCAACAAATTTTGGGTCCAAATACGTAGGATACTTTTTATGGTTTCGACAAATTCTTAGAACACCTCGTTATCTATTGTATAAAAAATAGAGGATGGAGGTATTAATCTGAAAAACATCCAGTTACAAGCTAAAGTACTATTATCTCACAGATTGTTACAAGTATTGTGCCTGTATACTGAAAATTTGTCGTCTGATGTTACATTTAGAGCCTTAATGGATATTGATGATGTTGCCCCGGTTGACATTAGTTCCATTAGGGGTCCTATGAAATATTTTACTACAACCATACTTAATTTGGCTTATGCGGTTATAGGTAAAATCCCAATTGAATTATATTCAGTTAAAGATTTCTATATGCAGTATTTGAATACAGAGATAAATAAGATAGAAAAACAATATGTTCCAAATAGTGAAACATGATCTTTAATATGTCAGAATTTAGCTGTTTTAAAATTTGATTCAGTTTTACATCATCATATGTTTATACAAATATATTATTTGGAATCTTATGGGTGCAATTTGCACAAAAAAGGTATTCGAGAATATGAGGCATGTAGTAAATGCAAGAAAAAAGAAACGTACACACATAAACTAATAGAATGTAATGATAAGGACAATATTTTTTAAAAAATCTTACTATATTGGGTCGTATATTGCGAATCAGTGTGAAAGACTAGTCTTGTGGAAAAATATTTAAGGATCCATCATACAGAAAGTTTCCAAAAACGAAACAAAAATTTACGATGTGGTTCATCGCTCAGACTTTATATGTTTTAAAATTTGAAACTGATATGACTGATGCAAGTTGGTATGTTGAATACTTATTATACAAATATCAGCAATTGCGTCAAAAACAGAAAGTGACTGGCTTCGCTTCATATTACAAAGCGTTATATTGAACATTTACATTATGTGTATGTAGAGTACGTAAAATGAGTTAAAGTTTATGTTTTCTTTATTTATGTTAATTTTTGGTAGTTCATTAGTATATCACACTTTATATTATTTGTACGTTTTGATATTGACCTGAAAATAAATTTCAAAAAAGGATGGTTATCGTGCTCGCCTTTCATGCCTGGGTTCGCGAGTTCAAACCCTGAGGAATCCAATTTTGTTTTAACAAAATAAAGTTGGGTTTATGAGTTTAAACCCTGGCAAACACAATTGTCTATTTTTTTACATTTTATTTGAAATTATTTCTGCTTCCACTTGTGAGTTTCTTCTACCACGATATCTTGAAATTGGATGAACTGACAATGAATTTATATTTTATTCATGGCCTTTAGACATATAAGGCTAAGGCCGGGATAGGGAAGGGGAAAGGATTTGGGAAGGTGTCGGCCAGGGCCTATGTTGAAGCTGCAATCCCGGCTGAGGAAAATCCCTTGAACAACCTCAGTCAGGATGGTCGGCCTCTGGGCTCGAACCCACGACCTCCTGAATGCTACGTCAAAACTCTACCACTGAGAATTAACAATGAAGAATGAGTGGGGAGTACCTTACTATTCGCATACTGACATCTAAGTATATGGTATGTGCGCATGTGTGAATTGATGTATGTCATTTAACATAATATTCGCCCGGTATAGGGTGAGGTAAAAGGATCCTGGAAGGAGTTTTAAAAAATATTTTAAAGCCTTCAGGCATTTGAGGATTAAGACGGTTATTGTTGGGAGACTGATTGGAAGGTAAACGGCCAGGATCTATTTTATAGGTACCATCACCGCGTTAGAATCTTCGGACACATCTGTTAGAATTGTCAGTCGCTTGAATCGATCCCAGGCCTTTCCGAATGTTAAGCCAACGCTCTACAACTTTTTCGAAACTTTGTTCACCCTAAGCGCGCTTCACTTGTTCAATTTGATATATCTTTTTAACCTATATACACTGATATTCTTAGAATTCAATTAAAATCGGACACACAAGCATCCACGTCGGAGGCGTATCACTAAGCCACGAACGCTCGGTACTGGAGGGATGAGACCAGGGCCTAAGTTGGTGTTATCATCCCGGTGTTTGTTGAAGACTAAACCTGGAAAAACTTTTTAAGGTTGCCACATTGTGCTAATTAAGTTATTTTTACACAGGGATGTAGTGATATGTTGTTGATAAGAAAGTAACGGGATAATTCGAATGTTTTGCGTTAAACCTGCGGCCCCATGTAGACTCCTATGGTGACTCTCCCTCATCGGCCTATTAATTTGCACACGGTGTTGTTGTAAGTTTGGCGTATCTGACTTCCGTTAATTCGAGAATACTTTACAAACTTATGCGAGTATTAGAATTTGGATTCAATTTTTCACTAAGACAGCTTTTGTGAATCCCTTCGAAGGATGTTCCGGTATCCACTTTTGCCAAAAGTTGTCACGATATGTTAACATTTATTATAAATAATGGTTTCCTTGCATTGTTAGTGATCATGGGTTAGCGTAGAAGGTAATGTCAGGTTCGTACCAGCAGATAGAAATGTATTGCAAATGTCAGAAACGAAAGTCTAATGATACATAAGAGAACCTCACCTTACCTAACCTACCCTATCCCATGGTCATTAATCTAAAATAATGTACAAAAGATGCAAGAAAGCAATGATTAATAACAAATATGAACATATAGAAATGCATTTTGAAAGAAAAAAATCACTTGCACCCGCCTAAATTTGAACCCGGGTACTTTCCCTCAACAAGTCAACGGCTGAACCACTTACCCATGGTCAGAGCTTGCAACCGTTGATTTCAAAGTTGTATTTGCACTGCACATATGTTACGTAACAATGCTACGAAATATCATTCGCGCGTGGATTACTATTGCGAACTGCTCCTTCAAGAACTAGGAATCGTTTCGTAGATCTACAAAATCATTCTTTTAATCCTGGATTAATACGTGATATATGTTGATAAGTTCCCAAAATTGTGGATTAATTCATGTTTGAAGATGATCTAAAGGTCTAATTATATTATGGAACCAGAACTGAGGAGCCGAGCCATAGATATCTAAAGGCCGTAAGTAAAAATTTAAACTTCAAATGAAGCCGGGGGTAACTCGCTGACTGTATCGAATTTAATGGCTGATTGAAAAATACATTGTTTATGGTCTGTGTAGTTAAGTGCTCAGCGTGTGATACTCTCATTCTCAAGGTTCTTGGTTCCATTTCCAGCCTGGATTTCAAATTACTTTCTTCAAGGAACTAAGCGCTGTAAATGATATTCGCGTTTGCTACTGAAAGAGATTTATCCCATGAAGGGAGAAAACATAAAGACAGAGATAAAGTGCAGGATGAAAGACGCACACTGTCTATTCTTAAGCGTTAATATTTAATTGATTTCCATGTTTTCCGTTATGTTTCTTCTTTCCTTCTTTTCTCCTCTTCTTTCGTTCTTTTGCTGTCTTCTTTCATGCTTGCTCTCTCTCTCTCTCTCTCTCTCTTGTCTCTCTCTGTGTGTGTGTGTGTGTGTATTTGAAGAAGGCACGTTTTCTTGTATTGCATTATAACGATTCCTGCATGATGTCCATATTATTATTTTCTTTTCTTTGCATTAATTCCTATCTATTAGAACTTAATGTGAATGTAATTTCTTGCCTATCTATCGCGTGGTTATTTAAATGATGCTGAACTAATCAATTCTTTCTTTCTCCAAATAGAGGAATATCCTGCAATGTCATGTTTTGGTGCATATTTGTACTGTCATTTTTAATGTCTAACTATTATCCGTACACTACAACAATTCTTCTTGACGAAAACGCTGCTATTTCTTATAACTCCAACCTCGAGTTATTATTATAAATGACTCTACATACGATTTGGCTTATTGAAACCCTTACAAAGTTATTTTTATATAAAATTTCATAAACATCGGAGGAGGGGTAGATTCGCAGAACTCACTCCTTTCAATGTTTTATCGAAGAATACAGCCAAATATTTAGTAAAAACCACCTTGGTAATAAATATTTCACGTATTTATCAGCTAGGCAGTTTCTCGAATTAATAATAATGTAAAGTCTCCGGAACTATTCTTTGATTTTTATTCAAGAATGATCTCTGTAAATAAGAAAAGACATATTATTTCAGATAAATAGTATCACGAGCAATTTTCTCATTACTTTTATTGATGTGGATTCAGCATACATTTGAACCGCCTACTGCAGAAAGGACACTGGTCTAACATTTACACATTTATCTTTATATATATAAATAATTGCGGCCTTGAGTGAGCCAATGGATGGCAAGGAAAAATGTATAAAACTGGTTTTAGGCAGTTTTTGTCTCTTCCGTAAATTTAGGAAACGTGGACGTGTTTCCTTTCTGCAGTAAGCGTTTCATTTATTATAATGTCCTGCACATGTAAATATCTTCATTCTCTACCTTAACATTTAGCACGTATATTTTACAGAATAATTACCGACCAGTTATAGCCGTGTTCCCAGCAAACCAAGGTTGTGTGGAGTATTCCTGAATTGGTGGTGTCGAAATCTGGGTATGTATGTTTGTGTGTGCTTCTAATTTATTTAGAAGATGTCATAGTTGGCGCAGAGAAAAAAGAAATAAAAATGTATAAGTAAAACATATTTTTTTAAAGTTGGTACACAATCACATCGCTTTCAGTAGTTCCTATGTTCGTTTCTCGTGACGCCGTAAAGACAGAGGTTTTTTAGAGTTTTCCTCAGCCACACAAGGTTAATGTTGCGATGGAGCTTGCAAAACTAGGCCTTTCAACTTATTTCGTACATAGTAACAGTCTGAGCCAGAGCTTATTTGAGATTGAGCCATAGTTACCTAAAACCGTAGATAAAATTTTAATTTTGATGAGCACGTCTGTGGAATATCTAATAAAATTGGGTCATTCCATGTCAGGTGGTCTAATTTTAGAAAGTGACCCACCTCACAAACACCAGTTTTGTCGAAACGTTGTATGCTTAAAAACTAACTTTGTAAAGTTTAAGCTTCTACAGTAGAATAGTTGTGGACAGAAGCTGATGAATGATTCCTTAATTTTTATGAACTTTTTATAAAATATTATATTTTTAGTTCGTAGAAATAAGGGATCGTACATCAGCCTTCATATTATGTGCATCTATAATTAACTTTAATATCAATGGTGTACAAAAAAATATTTGGAATTCAAAACTTTCCGTGCAGAACTTTCAATTTTTCTCTCTAAGCCAACAATCAAACTTTTTAATGTTATCCACTTGGATTTCGTTTTGGGCCTTTTTTTATTCATAAAATTAAAATTATCAGGCAAACTTTAAAATGAAATAATTGATTTTGTTTGAATTTCTATGATGAACCAGCCCAATGGTATTTAATTTTCCTTATATGTCTCCAAACACAAAATTTTGTTTTGCACCGCAATATAAAAATGTCTGTCGTTAATCAATGGTTAGGATAAAATTAAAAGAATATCCACTTTGAACTATTCTTTTATACCATAAGTATGCATAAGTAGTTTCCGGTTTACCTAACAGATGGCGCCAGAGAAAAGTACGCAGCGTGTTCATTTGATACTTACGTCATTTTGTTCGTCTGACATTAAACTACAAACATACACAAGTTGAGTCCGCCAAATACTAGCGTCTTTGTTTTATCGTTCAGTGATCATGTCGAAGTTTGTGCCTGAAAAAGAACATTTGCGCCACGCATTGCTTTTCTTATTTAATTAAAAGAAAAAGGCTGTTGAAAGTCATCGTGTGCTGGTAGAAACATATGGTGAACACGCTCCATCGATTAGAACATGTGAGACATGGTTTCGACGATTTAAAAGTGGTGATTTCAATGTGAAAGGCAGTGCGAGCTCTGGTAGACCACAAAAGTGCGAAAGCGAGCAATTGCAGGTGTTATTGGAGGATGACCCAACTCAAACTTAACAGCAATTGGCAAAAGCATTAAATGTGTCACAAGAAACAATCAGCAGACGTTTACGAGCAATGGGGAAGATCAATAAACTGAGTAAATGGGTTCCACACGATTTGAATGAATGTCAAATGGAAAATCGCAAAGTCACTTGTGAAATGCTGCTTCAACGCCACGAAAGAAAATCCTTTTTGTATCGAATTGTGACGGGTGACGAAAAATGGATTTATTTTGAAAACCCGAAGCGAAACAAATCGTGGTTTTTACCTGGCGAAGCCGGTCCTTCAACACCAAGGCCAAATCGCTTCGGCAAGAAGACCATGCTTTGTGTCTGGTGGGACCAGAGCGGTATTGTGTATTATGAACTCTTAAAGCCCGGTGAAACCGTTAATGCACAACGTTATCGCTAACAAATGATTATTTTAAATCACGCATTGGTCGAAAGACGACCGGAATGGGCCCGAAGACATGGCAAAGTGATTGTGTTACACGACAATGCGCCGTCTCACACAGCAAAACCAGTGAAAGATGCCTTGAAATCGCTTGGATGGGACATCCTTCCGCACCCACCGTACTCCCCACACCTGGCGCCATCTGACTATCACCTCTTCGCATCAATGGGGCACGCGCTCGCAGAGCAGCACTTCAGCAATTTCGAAGACGTTGGAAAATGGCTCGACGAATGGTTTGCCGCAAAAGACAAGCAGCTTTTCTAGCATAGTATGCATCCATTACCTGAAAGATGGGCGAAATGTGTAGAAGTCAATGGTCAATATTTTGAATCAAACAAAATTAACTTCCCTTGAAAGTTACGTGTTTTCTTTACCAAAAAAAGCGGCAAAAACTTATGCATACACCTGGTAAGGTGTACAAATATTGCAAAATTAAAAATATTTGAAAGAGATTAGGCAACCATGATGTTAGATTCTTAACTGTCTGACTGACAAATATCTTCTTCATTTTTACCCTTTTTTACTTGCGTAGAAAATCAATCAACTTTCTTACGAATCTAAACATATGCTCTTTCTCACGATGGTAGTTTGAAAATGATTGCTGGTGACGCGTTTTGCAAAAGTCTGTACAAAATTCCAAAATTTATGAGAAAGTATAAAGTAACGAAACAAGTTTATAAACTGAAATCATATTTGAGAATAAGATTATGTTACGAATTAATAGAGGAAATTTTACAAGAATAGTTTCATTATTACGTAAGCCACAAAATGCTAAACTTCGAGTTTCCTTATTGAGTTCATTTTTCGGTCCAACTTACGACTTTAACATACACAACTGGAAAATAAATATCCTCGCTAGTTCTACTGAATAAATCGGAATAAGCTTTATACAATCTCTAAGTTTCATTAGTTCTTTTCAAATAAGTGAGACAATATTTTGACTCGAAGTTACGACAATTTCAGATGAGTACTGTATACGGTCATAGTGCGGTACCAAGCAAAGAGGTATATTTTCACAATTATTCTACTATCTAATCTTAAACTTTACAAAACCTAGTTTGAGTCATGTAAGGTTACGTTTACAAAGTTTCACGAAATCGTGTTAATAATGTGGGGCACTTTTCTAAAATTAGACAACTTGACATAAAATAACCCAAATGTCTTTGTATGTATACATTCTATTCAAGAAGAAAAGTTAGAATAAATTGGCGTGTAACCAGAAAACAATGTGCATAGTATTATATACGTTTAGGCAGAGGCCATCTATCCCCAAGGTTTCCGGGTAAGTCGCCATTTCTGTTTTCCATCAAAACACACATGACTTAATTTTGGTTCAGTCTATGCAGGTATCTAACAGTAAAAATTGCAGAATTCCATTTTCTTGTTCTACTCAGGCATGGAGTGCAAAGTTTTTTAACTCTTTTCTCAATAGAGAAAGTAGAAGAAAAAGATATTACTTTTTTTCAAACGATTTGCTTCTTCTGTACGAGACTATTACTTGCCACTCACTAGAGCTCCATCTGGAAGATACTGGCTAGTTCTTTCCAATTAGCGTTATAGTTATGAAATTACAATATTGCAGTCAACTTTCTCTGGGAAACATCTTCCCTGAAAATCTTAATATGGTCGTTATTGCCAAGTATTGTTTTCAGCCCTTTAAACTTGCAATAGCTCCGTGCACAAGCCTTGGAAAATCAGAGTGCAACATCCGCTACTAACAATCAATAATCGTAATTTAAAATAGTCTACAATACTCCAAAATACGATAGGTCAGTGTCACGTCGGGAGGTTGACACTCGCATTCTGTTCAAATTTCATAAATGGCGATTGAATGAACTGGTTCAAACCCATAACAAAAGCTCTCTTCTAACACTTAACAACTCGTTTAGAACGTTAACATAATGCAATCAATAAAAGAAACGTTTTTCTTAAAACGAAAGAACAACACAGTATCTTCTTAACAAACCCCGATCTGCTGACTGCCCGGATGAAAAATAAATGTCAGCCGTTGTTTTGACTATCAGGTATGATTTCATCTCCAGGTACTACGAATTTCCTATTACTTTATACTTATAAAGCATATTTTCTTCTTTTCCAGGTCCCACCATTTCCAAAATGATGCCCAGCATAGTTTTAATGATAATATGCTTTGCATGTGTATATGCAAGATTACAAATTGCAGAAGAATGGCTATCAATAAAACGTTCTCCACAAATGACTTCTTCTGATACGGTAGTCAAATGCGTCGGAAACATTTTGCAACACTATTTCAGTGCAACAAGAACATTGATGGTCTTAGAGGCAGAAACAAACACAGATGAAATAAATCCAATTTTAGAACAATACGAAAATACATGGCTAATTTCAGGAATGAATACTTCAGATGGGATGTCATTTGAAGAGAATTTTCAGTCAAGATTCGCTCACGAAAGAGCAAGTATTGATTACATGTTGTTTGTCAGAGACACTAGCATGTTCGAAGCAGCAGTAAGGAGAAGAAAGAATAGCTTAATTTGGAATCCAAGTTCTAAACACCTAGTTGTACTCACGGACAGCAATGATTTAATGAGTAAGATAAGAGTAATTATTGAAGTTTGCTCACGAGAAGACATATTGAATGTGATTGTATTAGTTGCCTTTCCCGAACATTTCAAAAGTACCTTTAAGAACAATCTTACAGCAACGTCCTTACCATTATTTACTTTCTTCCCCTTTGAAGACAACAAATGCAAATCTAAAATAAGTGAAACATCTATGGATATTTGGATGGAAGACAAATTTATCGCAATGAAAGATTTGTTTCCGAATAAGATAAGAAACTTGCATGGCTGTCATTTGACATTTGTGACAGAGCATCTGGCACCATACATAATAATCGATTCAACCACAAATAGTTCAATTAATCTGAGAGGAGAGACCGGCAGATTTGTCACAACTTTGTCTCAAAAACTAAATTTTACCTTAAACTTTATATATAGATGGGAAATTAACTCAAGCTCACCTGGCGTGTTGGAACTACTGAAACTTGGGAAGATCGAAGGAAGCTTTAGTCCTTCTACTTTTACGAGTGCTATATATTACCAGATAGAAAAGGTTTTAACCAAATCTTTTGTAAACGCAGTATGGGTAGTTCCCTCAGCTGATACTTACCCTCTCTGGATGAATATAATTTTCCCATTCCCACCTCTCTGTTGGGTGCTAATTGTCGTAGTTTATATTTCAATTTGCACGTATACAATCACTAGTAAAAGTTTATTTCCAGGAAAAAATATTTCAATAGAACTTCACTTTCTTAACCATCTTCGTGCATTGCTAGGAACATCCATAAATTCATCCTTTAAGGTTAATGGTTTTAAATTGTTGTTTGGTCTTTGGCTTTTATATTCTTTTGTAGTTAACATTTGTTACCAGGCTTCTTTCTTTGGGTTTTTGACTAATCCAAAGAAATTTAAACCAATCAACAGTATGAAGGAAATCGTCGATTCAGGACTAGAGTGTGGAGGACTTGCTAGTGTTCGAATTCTGTTTTCAGACTCTAATGATTCTAGTATGAAAACAATATATGATGAGTGGTCTTCAGTGCATTCAATAGATGAAGGCTATCAAAAAGTTAAAGAGACACGAAATTATGCATTTCTTTGGGTTGAGTCTGTCACACAATATTTAATGCAAAATGAAGAATTCACTGGTTCTGATGGAAATTCACTTCTTCATATTGCAAGTGAACATTTTTCCTACTTTCCATTGTTTTACTTGTTGAAACGGGGTTCTCCATTTGTGAAATCTTTTCAAAATGTCATTGATATATGTGATTCTTCTGGAATGTTTCTTAAATGGGAGGAGGAAGTTATTGGTGAACTCCTAGGGTCCCGTAAATGGGATGAATGTTCTAGAGTTCTTAATAAGTCTCAACTTCTAAGCGCTTTTGCGGTTCTTTCAACAGGATTGCTTTTAGGTTGTATGTGCTTTGTGAGTGAAGCTTTGATAAAAAGAAGGGGAAAATGAATGCTATGAATAACACAGAGTTAGCACAAAATACCTTTCAAGTGAGTTAATTACAACTTCCTTACCATCACAAAGAAGGATATGAATTAGGTGTTCACATATTGAAAGAAAGTAATAGATTTCAAATGCTACAAAATGAGTTTGTTGCTGGGGGCCCCACACGCCCTTAGTTACCCTACTGAGTTTTAAAAACTAATAAAAGAAAGACGTTTCTCTTCGAAGCACCTGGAAACACTATTAACAAGCAGTATCTCTCCCTATAATAACTACTATTTTTCTATAACAAAGATAAAATGTCTCTTTTAAATGTTACTAACATCTTGAAATGGTTTTTCCAGCTCAGGAATTACAGTTTCTTGAGATGGTGCCTCCAAATAATTTCTGCATAGTTCGTGTGATTTTCGTAATCCACTTTACTAGCCATACCAACAACTATTTCCCCAACTTGGAGAATTCGGTAATGAAACCCTAGAAAGACCTCGTCAGCTCTCGTCAGCT
>JAGDQP010019931.1:0-34089 GCA_022664845.1 Lepisma saccharinum | reverse complement strand
ACCACGCACCAACTCGTTAGGTTGGTAGAAAACATTACAGACAAGTTCAATAAAAGCCAATGCACTAGTTGCATCTTTCTTGACGTTGAGAAGGCATTCAACCGAGTATGGATCACGGACCTCCTCTACAAACTAATTGCTAACAAACTACCCAACCACCTCATACTTCTACTACAGTCATACCTTACCAAACGTAAATTCTATGTATCCGTAGAAGGACATAACTCAACAACAAGAGATATTAAGGCAGAAGTACCCCAAGGCTCACTACTCGGACCCACACTTTTCAGTTTATACATCAATTATATCCCCAAAATGGATAAAACAGACATAGAGCTCTTCGCTGACGACACTTGTCTGTATGCAAATAGCTGGGAACCGGACCAGGCAACGAAGTATTTACAAAACCATTTAGATGCCATGGAACTTTGGTTTTCCAAATGGAAAATCAAAGTAAACGTGAGCAAAAGTGAAGCTGTCAATTTCACACGCAGGAAAAGAAAACCTACTCACCCACCAAAACTGTTCGATAATCACATTCACTGGAATAATCATGCAAAATACCTTGGGGTACAACTAGACTCAAAACTCACCTTTGCAAGACATATACAAACCCAAATAGGCAAAGCTACAGGAATACTAGAAGAGCTCAAAAGCTTATTAACTAGCAATCAGCTAAACTTAAAGACAAAAGCAACACTATACAAAATGCTCATACAACCGATTCTCTTATACGCAGCACCAACATGGGGATACGCTGTACAAGTATATATAAAGAAGCTACAAACATTTCAAAACAGAGTCATTAAAATAATCACTAAATGCCCTAGGTACACAAGACTCATTCCGCTACAATGTAGCCTCAACATACAACCAATATATCAGAGTATCACAGACACAATTCAGAAATTCTACTCTACCAAGGACCATTCACAAAATAACCTGATTTCCCAACTTGGAACATACACTACAGGCTTTCATATGAAACACAAAAGACCACTAAACGTACTAACCCCTAACCCACCCAAATAAATTCAACAAACCCAATTACAACCATAATCTCCATGGGTAGAAATAGAAAATTTATATATATATATATATATATATATATATATATATATACAGTAAACCCTCGTTAACACGAATTCCAAGGGACTGAAAAATCAGGAGTTCGTGTTAAAAAAATTCGTGTTAACCGGGGATCCAAATTTTATTATTCGAATACATTTTCTCCATACAACGCACTACAGTATACAGACTATACATACCACTACAGTATATTATATATGTCATAGAAAACACTAGAGATGGTATCGAGACGAGGCTGAGTAGTCTCGGTCTCGTCTCGATTTCAAAAAGCACGTCTCGGTTCAAATTCGAGACGAGATCGAGACTAGTTTCGGTCTCGGTACCATCCTCTGAAAAGTGAAAACACTACAGTAAGTTTATTATCCTATCTTCGAAGATTAAAAAAAAAAGTTACATTGCTACTACGTCCATCAATCCTCTTTATAACATCAGTTTGCAACAACACAGAAAATTCACTTGAGGATAAAACGTTTTACATTTCAATAATACTGTAACCAGGGTGCAAATTACGGGGGAAGGGGTACATTCAACAGACCAGCTGCTACATAGTTGCTCAGCAGCTCTTTACAATTTCGTCTTAGAATGGCACTGAACGCAAAGTGCTAACATGTAGCGTAGCTATTGCTATGTTTTCCAGCCTGCAGTAGCCGTATTCGCTCGAAAAATGTCCGCACCCTAACTTCAGAGGTGAAATTTACGGGAAAAAATAGCGCCAATACTGCCCACTCCCGAAAGGTCAAGTGGTGGAAACAGCGAGCATAAGCGCCCTCCGCAAATGGAATTTCCACGCAGAAAATCCAGGTCAAGTTATAAAATTGTTGTTATAACAATTGTTATAGCAATAACAAATGTTATAGCAATTGTTGTTAAAATTGTTATAAAATAAACACAACACCTGCATGTTCAGTGCTTGACGGAGGACAGAATCAACACCTCATAAGAGAGGAAAGATACCCGTTTCTGGTTTTTCTCTTATTTACAAGGCAATTTTCATCTGTATAAATACTGTATGACAAGAACTGATCTGGAGTGAAATCTAAAATAAGAAAAATGATCTAAAAAAAACAAAGGATTGAAAGTTCGTGTTAAATGAAAACATTTACTGACTCAAGGGACTAAAAATTAGTTCGTAATTCGTGCTAACCGAAATTCGTGTTAACCGATAAAACTTCCTATAAGATAACGTACAGCGATGCCGAGACCGAAATTTTGTTCGTCCTAACCGAGTGTTCGGCTTAAGCGAGTTCGTGTTAACGAGGGTTTACTGTATATGCATTTCTTTATTTGAATATATATTTCTGTCTGTATATATATATATATGTATGTGTATGTGTGTGTGTGTGTGAGTGCGTGTGTAAAAATCTCTGACGCACCATGGAGACTACAGTCAATAGCTGATTACCCTTCAAATGTACAATAATATCATATATCCCCAGTATTACTAATTCAGCGTTCACAGTTCTTTTTCAGGCACTCCAACAGGACCTTCTTCTGTGTAATTAATTGTTCTTAGCGGGAATCGTTCCAGCAATTCAACGGTGCTGAGCAGCTTCTCCAGACTCGCGCACGCGCGCTATGCGTGTGTGAGCGGTCGACTTGCATGTAATAACAACACTTGCTCAAATGGATGCATAACAGATAAGTTCATTACAGACTTTACCTGGGTTTTCCCACCCTTCGCGCATGCGTGGTTTACCAGGTAAATAAATGAGTAGTTAGAACCGATTAAGGGGTTTTTACGGAATATACAGCAATGTATATTCTGGTTTTCCCCTCTTTCAAGGAAACTCTTCTCGCGCTATTCTGTCTTCTTGTTTCACATTCTTTCTTCTCTTATACACGAACCGATACGCGGTAAATCTCTTCGTCAAGATAGAAACCGTAGCACCCACACCCGCGCAATAGCCTGTAGTTGCATGACTGCATGTAGGAGAGTCGCAGTAGCCAGTGGATGGCGGCTCACTCACTTGGCGTTCTTGGTGGGGGTCATGTTATCTTAGTATTTCTGTTTCTGTTTCTGAAATTTCGGACATTTTAAAACTTTTTTCGAGACAGCGGGACACAACCCTAAAAGTCGGGACTGTCCCGAAAAATTCGATATGTATAGTCACCGTAATTTATAACGAAGATTTCAATCAGGCTTTAGCATGGGTTAACTACAATACACGTGCATAAGGGTTGTACAATAGATGAGGCCAACAGATGTATAATCCATCAAATATCATAGCGGCAGTTTTAAAAACTGCCAACTTTTCATTCCATGTCGTAGTAGCGACAGTGACACCATGAAATTACCAAATACTGTACTTTAATATTATGACCTTGGGGATTTGGAGATCATTTTTACTGCATGTAGTACTGTGATAACTATTTTGTACAGTTCTAGATGATTCTGTGGATCTCCACTCTGCGGACATATTCGAATTCGTTGCTTTAGGCTTCAGCAGAAAATGCTATGAAACTTTTTACAACTGCTTTGTTCGTCTGTGGACAATCAGGAACTGCTAGCGCTAGGAAGTCTGTTGAAGTTTCGTTGTAAATGTCTCAGCGACACGATTTCAAACTCGTAGAGATCATACACATCGTAGGGACGGTCCCGGAAATATGGATAGGGAATTTATAACTTAGGGCTATAGAGCTGCTTGAGGTGTCATTGGAAGGGTCTTTGGGGGGACTAGTTCAAACCTATACAGATCTTCCAGATCGCTGGTGTGGGTTTCGAGATACCGAGATCTATTTCAAGCTCAAGAGCTACTACGGTTAGAAGGTAATTGAGGTCTCGTAGCAATTTTTCCAACGAAAAATTTATCCGTCCAATAAGATGTTCGCTGCTGAAGCCTATTGGTAGCATATACGTATAGTCCATAAACTGGGGCCTCCCTCACTAGTTTTAATAGCCGCTGTCCATCAGAATAGCTATGGCGTCATAGATACAATTTCTTAAGCAATTATATTGCTATATTTCTCGTTCTGTTTGTAATATTGACGAGGAATAAACTAGGTTTAACTCAGAAGGGCACGCGTAAATATAAAGAACCATCAGAATACCTGTTATTTGTGGCTCTACAAATCTTGTGGGCAACATCTTGAGAAATAAATTTAATACTATACAACTTCTTTCAATTTTTTTTCAACGTAGGAAAAACGGTGTTTAACTCAGGACGGGACAAGTATTATGTATTGTTAAAGAAATAGAGAGGTAATCCCAAACTCGTAAAGATGTGACGTAACACGCCACTTTCATCAATATTTACCATGCTATAGTACCATAGTACCCCCCCCCGGTATCAACCAGGGGGAACAAAGCAAAAAGACACATATAATGACAGACGCACTCTTCGATCATTTGTGAAAATTCTGTGATTCGTCTAAAAGAGTCATAACCTTTGAACCCCCTCACAGATTTTGACGTGTTATTCACCGTTTGAAAGGTATTGAAGCGTAGATTAAAATTCCCGAAGTTTCGGCTGTCTGCATGGTCTGGAGTCAGCGATATAATCAGAAATATGATTTGTTTTCGACCCGCCCTTGAGGGTCCCAGGAAGGTCTTACTGATCCATTTTCTCTTCTATGTCTTAGTATGGCAAAGATCTTTCGAATGCAAGGTCAAGCATCAAAATCGAGCTTATAGTACGCTAGATCCGAAATTAGCTGTATATGCGTGATTGCCGCTAACAGACTTGTTTGTCAACGTTATTCGAAGAACTGCCGTTCTTCATGATTATCTTCTTCATATGTCACTTTATGAACCCATTCAGATGTTAATGGAGATACTGAAAGAAGAATGCCTGGTCTTTGCTGTGCATGTCTAGTGACAGACGGATTATTTCTTCCTTTTCTGAAAGAAAAGCTTGTCCAGATGAATATTAATTTTAATTTGTCTAATTTTTTATCGTTATAACATCGAAAGCATCAATCACCTTCATGCTCCTTCGGTTTATGTTTGGAGAACATAAACATATTATCTTATACGGTTTCAGCAGTTTTCTTAATCTAATTTTCTGTTCTAGAAAATTAGCTGTAAAACTACAAAACTTCATATTTTCATTAGAATGATGTTCAAATAAACAAATGTTTCAATACAGTTTTATGATTTGTAACTTTTTAACTACCAATTTTAATAATTATCACTACATAATTCCTTCGCCACTTTCAGCTAACGCATTCTCCGCGCTTCGAAACGCACTTTTAATTAAGGCAGCCACCATACTTCGGCTTTTATCTGCCTCTTCAAATATTCAAACCGCACATTATACAGAAAACAAAAAGAGCACTATAACAACGAAGGCTTTGGAGAAATGGAGAATATATTATACGTAAAACAAGAGTTTCCAGGATGTAGAGGCTATACATTTCATTGAGTTCTCTTAAAGCTATTTGTTTTTGTTTACAGAAACAGTCTGTGCTAAATAACTGTAAAAAAAAAACTAAGTAATGTGTGCTAAAGATTCCCCAGGAATTACTTATTCATTCAGCGGGGAAAGAAGCGTCATCTATGGCCCGAATTTATAACCTATGTTGAAACAGCAGAATTAATAAAATTTTCAAGAAATGGAGGTAAGATAAAATTTACCCTGCAGGGTTGGATTTTCTCATCTAGGCGCCCCAGACCCATCCATTCCAGGGCCCGCCTCTCCCTTTCCAGTCCTCACCCCGTCCGTCCTTTTCCCCTTTCCAACTTCACATTATGTCAGATTACGCTTCTCCGTCCTCTCACCATTTAATAATAATAATAACGAGATAATAATTATTTAACTCTGCTAATATGGTTATTTATGTAGGAAAAAAAGGAATGTAGGTTTTACAGAATTGAATATTACAGTGTACCTATCAGTGGGTATGTAGGTCTACCCGTCAATACGTCGCTCCTTGAAAATAGCAACTTCAAAGTAACGAAATCTCCAGGAATGGATAAAAGCGACACTACAAACTCATTCGCTACTTTGAATACGTGGGCAGCTCTTTTTTAATGTTAAACACAATCTCCGAAAATATTTATCTTCCGAAGATATATGGTCAAGCTACGGAGGAAATAAGGCTTGTTTCTTTGTCATAAAAGACAGCTCTGTATACTTTTTTGAAATTTATAAGATCTTTTAGACATCTTTGCATCAAACTGGGATAGGGTATGCGAGGGTAGTTCTGGTGTCAGGATTTGCATATTGTGGACCTGAAAAGAAAGGTTAGAAAAAGACATTAGTTTTCATCATATACAAAACCTAGCGTAAATTACGCCTTTCTGCATATAGAAGGATTCAACACAAAGGACCTGTTGCCCATTGGCAGGGGTATAGATGACTGCCACATCCTATATTTATCATTGATTAAATATTATTATTCGCATTTACAAAGACAAAAATAGGAACAAATAATATTCCTAATATAAGTACTCATGTTTGTTTTACTATTTTCAATGTAAATTAACCTAATTTTAAATTACCTGAGGTTAGTTATGCAGGAGAGTCGACCTTCAAAGTCCTTAATGTTTTCTGCTACATATTTTTCGTCTCCCGTTTTAGATAACGATTTCTAATTATTTCTTGTAAAGTACGCCCCTATGCCCAGGCCTAGTGACAAATCCGGCCTTGGTCACCTGAACGAAAACTGTCATGTTAAACATAAACCCTCCGTGTTACATCCCTACAGTGACTTTGTTCCATAATGAAAACAAATGGGGCCACGGTGGCTCAGTTAGTAAAGTGCTCACCTCTGGTGCTAGGGGGTCATCGATCGATCTCTGCTCATGCCATATGGGCTTTGTGGTGGACAAAAACGGTGTGCTTGTGTTTTCTCGGGATACTCCCGTTTCCTTCCACTTTCTTCATTCCACCGATTCATCCCATCGTCATCCATACAGCCTGAGCCATAGTTGCCTAAAGGCCTTAAAAAATTCAAATTAATGAAAATAAATGTAATTACTTTTAAAATATTTAAACACAGAATATGCTGCATGATCATCAGATTCACTTCAGTGAGTTCATTCTGTAACATTTAAAATGGAAAAATATCTTGAAGAATATTACGGGTGTTTAAAAAGTTCGACCTCTGTTACCGCTATAGTAGCTTTGACAAGAGCAGATGTGTGCGAGGAAGAGTTCTTACGGTGGCAAAGCAGTCCCTTTGTCAAATTCTTGAACGCTTTGCTCTTGATAGCTTCGCTAAAATTTAATATTATCTGTGCATAGTATAGGTAGTCCTTAATAATTGTTATTCTTAAAGTAATCAATTCTCAACCTCCTTTGGCATCTCAGAAAATGTTTGCGATAACTTTAGAAGATTATGGTATAACACGAAACTTCTTGCTCACAAGTTAAGAAGCATGTTACCACGTCATACTTCGTTGTCTATTTTTAGGATGTCAATATTGGACTCACTTGTCATCAGTGATTAATTGCTTGCAAAATTATATTCCAGGATCCTGCTGTAACATTTTAAAAGTGACCTTTAGGTCTATACACGGTTGACTCTCTCTCTCCCTATGTTACCATTCTAGAGATTCATCGGCAGATCCTCTTTTAACCGCCATGTGCTCTGTCAAGGTTCATTATGTGCTACCAAATGAAATAACAGTATTATTTATTCCACTTTGGCAACTGCTTCCCCATTCTTGTTGTGGACAATCTAACATGGAACACTCGCCAGGTGTCAGGGTCCGATTCAGATGAAAATTCGTATGTAGGTACATTGCCTAGGTAAACACTCACAACCAAAATTATAGGTGCTGTCGTCAACAAATAGCGACAGGGAACCCGATAAGGATGGAACGTAGAGAGGAAGTAAATCGAATACAGAGTACGGAAACGTCTCTTCTCCTATAAACTGTAATATACATTGAAAGCAAATGCCTATTAATGGATACTGAACAGAAGCTGATACATGCTGGAGGGTATGACGACAACGACCGCCAATTTGAAAGCAGCCATACTGACTATGCTTCAAAATCTTTAAGTAGCAAGTGGGTCATGTGACATATCAATCAGTACTGGAATGTTCAAAGAAACACAATGATGAAATCAATGTTTCCATAATTCTAATCCTGTATGACAAAATGACACGTGAAATTGACCTGGAAAATGTGCGAGTCGAATGATGAAAAAAAAATTGTTGAAATAGTTGAAGGAATGAAAACCAAACGGCTACAGAAGAGGTGCCGTTATGTTGAAAAATACGATCCTCATGGTATAAGATAATTTACACTGTGAAGTTTTAAATGCAATAACGGAAGATGAAGTCACAAATTTAAGAAGGCATAAATTCTCTGATACCTGGCGAATGTTCCTTGTAAGCGGAAATATCTTCACAGGAAGCTTTCAAGCGGAGAAATTCCGTCGCCCATTAGAAATTATGTTATGACCTATGCCATGCACCCTAAATATCGGTCAGGAATTACTGTAAATGTCGTTTCTTATGTTTTTTTTGCCATCTTTGACTCAGGTCGACAAAATGTCCTAAGGTTTAAACATAATTATTTAACGGCGGTCCGGACTTCTTTCTCCACCTCCTTTGAAAATTGGACTCACGTCCTTTATAATCTAGAAAATGTCAAATAGAAAAACCAAACAGTAAATATGAGCATTGGATTTGCTAAGATTAATATAAAATTTCTAAATGATTTCTTCGTAGCTGATATCCAATGAAATAAATTCTAAGGTTTGAAAATTTAGCAATATTACATAATTTTATACTGTATTAAATCTTTCCTTTAGAATTGCAATGACATATTCAGAATTTCGAGAAATACTCTGAAATTACATTTAAAAACTTTCCAGGGTCTTGGACGTAAATGACGGTTATAGTACATTATTTGTTTGAAGTGTTGTGACTGTAGACTACCTCAACATGTACATGCATATCACAGTTTCTCCTAATTTGCTTACACAATCAGCGCTAAATTTTCTGGACATGACCCAGACATATTAGACGCTCCGTAACTTTTCACTTTAGGGTCACAATTGATGCAGTGTTTCCAGCACACCATGGAGTTACAGAGTCTTCTAAAACATCATAATTAATAGTATTCTGCTTAGTGATGATCTGATAATGGTTTGCAATAACCTCCCATCCTATAACAATGTGCTAAACAAGTGAGCCGCAGTTTGAAATGGGTCCGAATATTTTTCTTTGTAACAGGTGGTAATCGAACATGAGACACCTTGATTACAAAGGAGCAAATTAGTCCTCGCTCACAAAGAACACCTCATGAAAAGAATGTTTGCAAATTTTCAGTGTAAAATTCTCTCTAGAAAGAATGAATATACACTTTAAAGCTCCGGGTACTAATTTAATTTTCTTGGAACTCGACACTAAAATTTGAAATATTGCTGCATTGGAATTTTAAATTATAGTTAAAATATCCTAACAAAATCGTACTGCACTAAATACCTTTTCTAGATTAAATGGATACGATTAGAGACTTTCTATACCTTTACATTCCTACCTGAAGAATATAAAATGCTTATCGATACAATGGTTATAACCATCACCGCAAAGTTGGTAGTCTTGAAAATGATGTATCAGTTTTCTTTAACTTAAAGCATTCCTCTACTCCTGTGTTCTGCTCCTTTAATGTACGTTTTCTACAATGTAGATCGGTAACTCCTTTTAAAGTACCATTTGCTTTTATTCAATTGATATCAGGTCAGTTAATTATAACCAGCTGCTGTAGCTTAGTTTGGGGAGCGTTGGCTTCGTAATCAGAAAATCATGGGAATGAATTTAGCAGACGTCCATACTGACTGAAGATTTTCCGGGATTTTCCGAAGTCTTGCTAACCAAATCCATGATTGTGCATACAAACGAGGTCCTGACCTTCAATCATTCTCTTTTCCACTCCAAATTTTCCTACTTGTGCTGGAATGCAAGATGATGATTCAGAGTGTGCCATTACAATATCTTGCTGATATTTGTCCTTGGTATCTCTGTGGGCAGGAAGGATTTTTGAGAATGTATGAAGATATTTCGAAATTTGATAGCTGCAGTCAATAGCGCCACCTATGAGTATGTTGCAACAACCGTTAATTCTTTTTTCACCAAAATATGGCATAGGATTATCTTGCCTATGTTTTTTTAAATACATCTAAAAACCGCTTAATAATAAGAGAAGTTAAATATATGAAAATACTTCAATTTAGATAGAACAAGCGTGTAGATCAGGAGAGAAGAACAGAAAAAGAACAACACTAGGAACTAGGAAAAATGTAAAAGTAAATATAATAGAATTATCTTCCATCAGACAGACTGGTCGTGTGCTAAATAATGGTATTCCTAGATCAGAAATTTGGATTGGACTGCTAGAAGTATATACTGCTAGAAATATTGTTTCAAATCTTCTATGTAGCTTAAGTTATTCCAATTGCTCGCATTCACTTTCAAATATCAGGCTAAATTATCCTTATGTTGCAAAATTAACAACTGCATTTTTAGTGTTTATAGAAATCTTATTGCAACCATCGCACTGTACTTTCATTCCGTAAACAACTCAGTATCACCAGCACAACTCGCATACAAAATACATAAAAGCTTTAGTCACATACATGTACCCATCGAAAATTTGTACCCATATATCCTCGGTTGATTTTTATCTCAAATTTTGAAATAATAATGATCTTTCTTTCTTTCTTTCTTTGCGAGTCTGGATGAGAACGTTGCAGACACCCCAGCATGGAAAATTGACTGCCAGATCCAATGATACCAGTTTAGTGCCTACCCAGGAGTATAACGATAGCACTATATTGCATAAAAATGGAAGTAGTGCTACGTGCTTATCGACCATCACAAGTACTAACGGTAATAATGTTAACACTCTTCTGAAACAAATGGAAACAGAAGATTTTATTTATAATATCACCTTCCTTCTGTTGTGTACTTTCAACTCAGTACTTCTGTTACACTACGAAATATATCTGTACCAACAGATTTCTCTGGATATATTTGTAAATTATAATGCTTATTAAACATTTTATCAATCAATATATTCTTTTCCTTTATGTTCCTGACGTCATCAAATTACAACTGGGAAGAAATACTTTGATTAGTAAATAACAATCCCAATATCCTAAGCAAACAGGAGGTTCTCAAGAAAGTAGTGTAACTTTTGAGGCGAATCAGAATATTTTAAAATTGATTTTCAACTTTATCATGATCATCGTACCATGAAAGTGCACAACACAATAAGATATATTCTGGAGCATAAGAAAACCATCGCCGTGGTGAGTGGATACTTTAGCTGACCATAAATCTGCATCGAAGATACGGCGCTGTTAGAAGTGGTGATCACATCGACCTTTTCATCTTTGTTTTATAAAGATTTATCCTTAGCCCAGTAGGCCAAATAAGTCGTCTCCATAAAAAGAGAGGCACTGGTAGGTATCTGAAAATTATTTTTGTCTAAAATATGCGCGTTTCAAATGTAGACCTTGCTTTGACTTATATTAAGGTTAGGCCTTAAATCATAAGCATTTCATTAATGTAAATATCTGTATCCATTTGCATAGCGGATCTCTAGTCACCATCGATAAAGAAACACAGTCGATTACAGAGAACTTATCTGCAAAATTTGGTTGAATCTTTAGCTGTTATTCATACGTGGAAACAAGAATATAATGAGCATGCGTAATGTGTTAAAATATTTTTATATGTAATTTTTTATTATGTATTATGAGCAATTAAAATTGATAGTACACAAAGTATACCTTTCAGTGGTTTTTAAGAAGCCGTATGTCACTTCCAGTGTCATAAAACATCTCATTTGTCCAAGGTATCACTTCTCTACATAGTGTTAATCGTCACTGCCATCGAGAAAAGATTTATTTTGGTTAAAAACCATACAAAACCACATGCTTGCTGGTTTGCTCTTTCCTAGCAGAAATAGCTACCTATCATTCTGTCAATGCATGCAGTCAAGAAATTCCTGACACCTTACTCGGTTATATGTATACGCACGTGGGTAGTATCCCATTGTTTAGTAGTCGGGAAATGCAATCATTTAGAGAAGACTGTGCAATGATACAAGACTGTACTATGCTCGCAGGAATTGACCTCTTCTCTTCTGGAGGCCAACGAACTTTTTTATAGGCACGCGTGTACCTGAAGTTGTTTCGAACTAAAAAATTTATTATGCTTAAATCTTTATTACCTTAGCCACGGATAGTCAGCCATGATATTTGTAACTATAATCACTCACGAAATAATCAGCCATTTTGCTAGTACGTTAGCTCCATGACTGAATATGATATCATCCACACATGAACTTCAACATGCGAATGAACACAATTAGAACCGAGATTCTTTTGCTTGTACTTAAGTCTACTTGTCGAAGGACAAAATGTTATTCGTCATGGAAACATTATGTCCTCCCTCAACTGGACATTTCAGTCACTGTTGGGCTGCCAATCAACTAGAGTAGCATAAATTTTACGTCGGTAATACTTGAGGAACTTAATGTTCGGATGCAACCTTTTGTTGGCATATTGTACCGTATTTTAGATATGGAAAACTTTTGGCTTTCTGTCTTTATTATCCTTACCAAATACAGACGAATGAGTCTGAATAAAACAAGAATTTTGAAATAAAAATGAAATTTTCATGTTATTAAATTCGGAAATGGTAAATGAAAGTTGTGCTTTGGAATTCGTCACTCACATCCAAAATGTACAGATAAATGTAAACAATTATAGGTAAAACATATTATGAATTTTCATTAATTCAAAGTCCTGGGTTCCATACAAATGCAGGCCTGTCTTCAGTTTCTCCCCGTAAAACAGCCCCCACTGCTAATAACTTTTCCCTCGTAATTTTACTACCATGTTTAACATTTTAACGCGCTTTCGAATTACATATTCTTAACGCATATTCAACGCCGAGTTATCGTTTGCAAGTCAAGGCGTGTTAGTGGTCAGTATAGGCCAGTATTTCCGAACATTTTTTGTCTCGGGGAACTCCAGAAACATGTAACAAAACTTTGGTGAACCATAGCTACCTATACTAGAAAAATGTATCTAGTCTAGAGCACAATATAAACTAGTATTGCAATAGGTGAATCAAACAGCAATATGTATATCTTGAACACAATTTTACAACGTTATTTATTAATTATTGAACGATATTCACTTTCATTTTACATCTTATAGGACATTATTAACATAAGTTGAGTTTTATATTTATAAAAATATATATCAAATAACACTTATATACAAATATTTTTTTTTAAAGATTCGTAATAAAATGAAAGGAAACACTTTACGAAATGTACAGTTCGGTTGTCACAGCTAGTTCAATGTGAAATTTTTGCTTGTCTCTTAGAACATAGCAATTTGATCCTTGGTAAGTTTGATAAACAAACACGAAGTTCTTCTTCAACGGACAAAAGCCTGTTCCGCTGTTTTGTTTTAATGTTCGTCAAACACGAAAACGCTTGTTCACATAAATAAGAGGTGAAGAGTTGCTGCAACACGTTTAAAGTTATCTGCGAGATTACAGGAAACTCTGTTTTCACCGATAGCCAAAACACATCTAAAGACTGTTCAGAGAACTTAGCTTTTAGTGTCCGATCACATATCAGTTCAGTCAATTGCTCTTCTTCTTGCAGGCTGAAAAAATTGTTTGCATTGCTTGTGTTCTGTATAAAAGGGTTCCTGATCCAGTCGTAGATGGCAGATGATAAACAAGGAATGTACTTCCCAAGTTTTGCTGACAGAGATTCCAGATGATCGGAAATAAGTGGAATGATATTATCATGCTCGTTATTTGTTTTAGTCGGAAGCTGAGATAAAAGTGGAAACAGTTCAACACTACCTTTTAAGACATATTTCCTCCAGACCTTTGAAAGTTTGTCCGTGGAAGAGAAAATATTTTCCGCGTGTCCTTGCATGCTAGTATTCAGACATGCCTGCAAGATACGCAAGTTTCATAATCCAGTATTCGTCTTCAAGATAACTACAAAAAACTGTTTTATTGTTCTCCCTAAAGAAAATCATAAGCTCATCTCGAAGTTCGAATACCCCTTTTTAACATTTTCCCCTTTGAAAGCCGTCTGATTTCCGTATGTAGAAGCAGAGTAACGTGGTCTTTACCCATGGTTTGCCAGAGTTTTGCAAACACGCGAGACTGCAGTGGGCGTTGTTTAATAAAGTTGACCATGTTAACTACTATGCCAAGAACATGTTTCCAATCTTCTCCAATCGTCTATGAAACAAGAACTTCGCGGTGGAGAAAACAGTGAGTTGTAATAACATGTGGATATTATTCTTTCACAAGCGAGACAAACCCTTTTATTGAGCCAACCATTGAGGGGGTTCCATCAGTACATATCCCAATGCAACGATCCCATTATAATCCCATGGATTGTAAATAGGAAATTAATAAGTGGTGCACATCTTTTTCTCGATATGTTTGTTCCATTTCCTTGCAACAAAGAAAGTTTTCACTATTTCCCCATTGTATTCAAATCTAATAAGTGCTAACAACTATGCTTTATTCGTTACATCCGTAGATTCATCCACTTGGATGAATTAGTGTTTTGTGGTATTTCAGAGAGAAGTTCTTCAACATCTTGAGACAGTTCATTCACGCGCCTGCTCACAGTATTAACAGATACGGGAATCTTGTCTAATTTACTTTCAGCTTCTTTCCCTAGCATCTTATTTACAATGATTTTACAGGCTGGCATTATTAGATTTTCAACAACAGTGTGACTTTCCATTTTTTACACAACTAACTCGGCTAAAAAATAACTGGCTTCTTGAGCATTCTCACTAACAGATACCTTCTTTTTTCAAACTTTTGCTTTGTTTCTGTTGTTCGTCCAAAAGCCATTTGTAATAATCAGGCGTTTTATTTGACAAATGGTTATGATTAGTTTTGAAATGCCTAGTTAATTTAGCTGGAGCCATTGCAGTATTTGTTAATTTTTCCCCACACACAATGCACAACGGAGTCGGACAAACAACGCTCATCTCCAGTCCATGTACAACCCATTGCTAAATAACTTTCACTATAGAGGTGAGATTTCTTTGTATCTGTCATTTCCCGCCCTTCGCTACTACTACTTGGCTTAACAGTGTTCGTACTAACCTTACAGTTGAATCGCTCTCATTCTTCTCTGCGTCTTCCTCGGAAACACGAATCCGTTTCACATACTTCCACATTATCCAATTGTGCCAAGATGAATTTAAAAACAACGCACTAAAACTGACACAAACAACGACAATAGTTTGCTGAATAACTGTCACTCTGCTGAAATGTCACTCAGTAACACGCATCAATAAAACAACGAGATAGTGCTGGACGCGACAAAGGCATGAATGCTGTCAGTCACAGTTGCCAGGCGTGAATTTCCAAATTCCAACAACTTTAACAGGAATACTCACATTTTCATGTAAAAGAAAGGGCATGATCATTCCACACAAACTCCGAGTCGGATATAGATATATAGTACACACATACACACAAAATATGTAAAATAGGGGTGAGTATTCATCGCTATGAGGGATGTATTTAGAAAGGGGAAAGATAAAAAAAAATAACGGAATTCACTGGCTCTCATTATTAATCATTTATGAATTGTTTATTTAGTTGGATTCAGTTTATTTCTTTGAAAACCTTCATTCAATTGTAAATTGAGTTTAAATCAACTAAGAATCAAGAAATAAAGAGTTGTTTTACAAATACAAAATAGTTACATACACATTATTACACATATTTTCATTTCTACACAGATATTACTACGAACAGAGCCGATATTGAACGATTGCAAACAAGAGATTCATTTGGCCATGGTATGTGGACCAACTTCTTTCCGTGACGACAGCAAATGACTTTTATAAAATATGACATTTACAGATTTGTCGCGGAACCCCTAATACTGCGTCGCGGCGCCGAACCCCGGTTGGGAATAAGTGGACTATAGACACTTTGTCATTCTCAGAGATTGAACGACTTGACGTTTTTCATTTTATACCAGACACCCAATTAATTATTGCCGTTTCCTTACTTTTTAATCTGTAGAAAGCAAGAAAATGATTGTAATCATAATGAGCAACGTATTATTGGAGGAAAGAACTATAAAAGCGACAGATGAACTCAGAAATTTCCGGTTCCTGATTCCGGCACTATTTTATAATTTTCTACGTAAATATAGTAGGGGAAAGATGGCGAATACTGTACAGGCAGTGAATGTAGTCAGTTGTATTTCTTCAAATCAGCATGATATGGCAGTACTGTTCATACTCATGCTCCCCGTTCAGGGGTAGTGTCATGTCCAAGTTCCGTCCTTGTGTCTTGGCTGACGTAATCAAAAAGGAGAAAAACAGTAAGTGAAAATTACACTGTTTTCCCAGTGTCATATTGAAACAATTGTTCAGGACAAACTGTGAGCTTGAGATTATTAAATGTAATGTTTTTCTGTACTAATAATGTATTTAGTGTAGTGAAATGTCTGTTTTTGTGTTACATGTCATTCTAGTGGTATGATCGTTTAACCTAAACATAGCGTGGTCAACTAATAACGTACACAGTGAAAATGAAACTTTCTAAGTACTCTAGCACTCATACCACGTGTGATCCATGACCGCTAGCATTGCCGAAAGTAGTCATGAAACCGTTGAAACAAAATTTTACCTTTAACCCCAGTGAAACTCAAGGTTTTGCGTAAAAACAACAATAATGGGTAAACTTCTATGAAGTCTCTCACCGTGACAAAAGTTCGCAGCGGTTCTGATCAAGTTGCAGCATATTCCATAAGGACAAGTCTAAAAAAAACATACAGAACAATCATGCGCAAGATATCGACTCTATCGACTCTCCAAGACTTTGACGAAACGTTCCACAGAAACGAGAATATTATTGCTTGGCGTGTGGTGAAGAGAATGAAGATCTTTCTCTAGAAGATCAGATTGAATGTCACGTCTGCAGCGGTTGGTCTCACGAAATATGTACAGACGTCATGTATACTTCAGATTGACTGTACCGGTGTAGCGGCTGTAGCCTGGCTCTAAACAAACTTTGTGTATTGCATTACTCGCCACTGTACGGGATACCCCAACTACACTTTCTCAAACAAAAAATGTTTTACTCAGCGAAAAGACATTTCGCTTCATTTGGGTATTAACTAATAGTTTGAATATTAAACTTGTTTGGCAACGTACGAACGAACATTCTTTTCCTTTATATTCCAATTTGTTTGATATATACGAATTGTGTTCGGCATTCACCAAAGTTCCCTATAAATCAACATGCACGGCAGTGCATACAGCCAAGTTCTTCGCGTCACAAAACGTCAGCACTGCCAGAAGCATGTTATACAGGAAAAAGAGTTTTCGGCGAATTCGGCGATTTCGAGGCCCTGTAAGAAAAAAGATGTTAAATTATATTCGTAATTTGAAGCATATTCGAGTTATGGACCCCTGAAATTGTGTATTTTAGGCTATCTGACTCACTGACAAACTCATCATATTGTTTAGGGTGTTCGGAATAAGCTAGAAACATGAAATTTGGCACGAAGTTGGGGGATGACAAGTAGGTATAGGAAAAATTCCGACATTTTCAAAAAGTCGCTTTCTTGTATTTATAATGGCCGCCAAACAAAAAATCTCAAAGAATACACAGCCTAAATGGTTGAAGCTAGAAAAACGAAATTTGGTATGAAGGTACATCACCAAAAGTAGGTTAATAAAATATTACAAAACCTTGAACAATTTGCCATCTTGGATCCAAAATGGCAGTCAGAACGAAATTTCCAGAGAATACACAGCCTAAACGGCTGGAGCTAGAATAACGAAATTTTGAACGACTATACACCATAATTAGTCGGTTAGGAAAGTATTATAAAATGTCTCCAAAGACGCCATCTTGGATCCAAAATGGCCACCAAAATGAAATTTACATAGAATACACAGCCTACTCGGCAAGAGCTAAAAAAGGAAATACAGTATGACGGTTTATTATCATTAGTAGCTTACAAAAATATTAGTTTCTCCAAAGACACAATCTTGGAACCAAAATGGCGGACCTCATAATCAATTTCCTAGACCGTTTGAGCGAGATATACGAATTTTGGCATAAATATGTATTATCAGAGTAGTTTAGGAAAATATTACATTTTGAAAAAGTCGCCATCTTGGATTGAAAATGGCAGTCCGAAAAACGTTTTCCGCACCGTTCGAGATAGAGAAATGAACTATGATATGAAAGAGTACCATCACGATTAGGTCACGACAATACAAGAAAACGTTAAAACTTTCGCCATCTTTAATCCAAAATGGCCGCTGAAATCCCATTTTCCAAACAATTGAAGCTAGAGAAACGAAATTTGGTATGAAGGTGTCCCATCACGAGTAGGTTACAGGGACTAAGCCCCCGGTGGTGTGTGGAAGATCTGCACCATAGAGGCCAACCCCCGGAAAGTCTGGTTTCGATAAAGAAGCGCAGCGAATCGAGTGTATATATATATATATATATATATATATATATATATATATATATATATCGTCATCGGAACTGCATTTGGAAATTCCATTTTAATTTTGATGTTTTGGCACGAGTTTATAGTTCTGTGTACTGTGCATACTGTAGAAAAAAATCATGTGGAATCAACTCCTACTTTTTGAGATATAGCAGATTTTCAGTACCTAAATTGTATGCCAGACTTTAGTCCAGAAACCGGTTTTATGTCCGTAAAAAAATCGTAGTTTTCCACATAGGGGTTTTGCAGTTCCGACAACGATATTATACATATAGAAAAAGCTGTGAAATTCGAGCAAAAGCACCAGAGGTGCAAAAAGTTGAGCCAACTTCTTCAGCCCTAAAATGTGATGAAATGGAAGATGGATAGCCAAGTTCCTTGGTGACAGCATGCAAGAGGAACACTGGACGTCGGGGCGAAGTGTCAAGGTTCATGATCTTCAAACCATAAGGCTGGTGGCAGCTTTAAACCCCCTACGCCCACCACCACCAAACCTAAGGCTCGAACATCATGAACCTTGGGACCTCTTCCAGTATTCCTGTGTGTCCCACAAAATCTTGCGCGTCACAAAACGTCAGCACTGCCAGAAGCATGTTATACAGGAAAAAGAGTTTTCGGTGAAATCGGCGATTTCGAGGCCCTGTAAGAAAAAAGATGTTAAAGATAGGAATATGAGCTTTCAAAGTTAAGGAGGTATGGCAAATATGTGCAGATGTACAAAATGTTATATTCGTAGCTTGAAGGATACTCGAGTTGTGGACCCCTCGAACTGCGTATTTTAGACTTACTGATTCATATACCCACATTCACTCACTCATATTGTTGAGGGTGTTCAGGATAAGTTAGAAACCTGAATTTTGTCTTGAAAATAGAGGGTGATAAATTGGTAAAGGGAAAAAAATCCATCATTTTGAAAAGTCGTAATCTTGTATTCATAACCTAAAATTTCAAAGAATACACAGCCTTAATGGCTGGAGCTAGAAAACCGAAATTTGGTACGAATGTACATCATCTTTCTTAGGTTAAGGAAATATTACAAAATCTTGAAACAGTTGTCACCTTAGATCCAAAATGGTCCGAAAATGAAATTTCCATAAAATACACAGCCTAAACGGCTGGAGCTACCTAGGTAGAAAAACGAAATACAGTATGACGGTATATACCATTATTAGGTTAGGAAAATATTACAAAATATCTCCAAAGACACAATTTTAGAACCAAAATGGTGGACCTCATAATCCATTTCCATATCGTTTGATCTAGAGATACGACATTTGGCATAAATGTTTATTATCAAGAGTAGTTTTGGAAAATGTTACATTTTGGAAAAAGTTGCTATCTTTGATTCAAAATGGCAGCCCAAAATCTATTTTCCACACCGTTCGAGATAGAGAAATGAAATATAATTTTAGTGTGTTCCATCACGATTAGGTCACGACAATATAAGATAATGTTAAAAATGTCTACATCTTTAATCCAAAATTGCCGCCCAAATCCCATTTTCCAAACCATTGAAGCTAGAGAAACGAAATTTGGTATGAAGGTTAGGTCATCATAAGTAGGTTACAATAAATGGGGCAAACCACCAGGGGTATGGGGAAGATCTGCACCATGGGATCGTAGTCCCCCGGAGAATCTGGTTGCGATAAAGGGAGCACAGCCTATCAAAACTCCACAAGTTGTGGGTGCAAACCGCCATGAGATACTGGAGGCAACGCCCCCAGCGAAGCATGTAGATAGATAGATAGATAATATTTCGCGCATTTCGGAATAAATTTTATTTTCTTCACAAAAGTGTCCTCACCCCTCAACCGCCTCTGCTTTCGCCACCATCTAGGAAGACTTGCTCCAAGAAACAGTTTGATGTAAATGCTTGTGAAGCATTTTGCAGCAAAATTTATATTGTAAAAATTGGTCTACAAAGCATTCACTATAAGAAAGGCTATTACTATTTTTCGTTTAGGCCTTAGAGGTACTTGTATTTCTGCAATTTTCCCGCAACACCCATGGCGTTTCTATTTCTGAACATAGCTTGTATCCACAAACGTTTATGGTGTCTCCACTACACCCGTCACTTACCAAGATGATCGTTTCTAACAAACTGTAGACTTCCCAGACTGTCCCTTAAGGTTCTCCTAATATATAAAATGTTCACTTCACTAGAGACCGTGATCCTCAATATCCGTGAGACTTTAAGTTCGCTATTACTGTGATGCTTTTAGTGGAAGATTTTTTCTTCGCACTTCTATTGTGTGTCTCATCAGTGATGAATTCAGACACTTTCACCCGGGGGAATTTGAGTTCACTGGGGTGACTAATTTTCAAGGAAATTACTGCAATATTTTTAAGACTTAATTTTCTGTTTCTGCCAAGTGACGCGAGACTCCACGTCAGTGTTTCGTTCAGGCTCCTCTCCGGAGCACCCGCGGAGAGAATGTACCGCCCCACGAGCAAAATTGTAGTTTACTATTTATCCTACTATTGTAATGCTAAATGTACAAGTAACGCTCTCCCGGTTTTCTGAAATGCCCCCCGAGGGAAATTTTCTGAACGAAAATCTGCTCCACGTTGTGGGCTGCGGGTGTCTAGGGAGCGCTACAGACGACATAAATAGATGAACAGTTACTAGGAAACCCAGGCCATGTGGCAAAAGAAGTGGCCTGAAAGTTTGATTTTAAACATTTTTTCAAAGTTAGTGAAAGTGAAAGAATTATTGGTTAATGAAAAGGAATATTTATGCATGAACCAGTAGCGGCTCGTGACACAAATAATAGGTGAAATACTACTAAAACGTGCATCTATCAGCACGTTCCTTATCCTTGTTCATTAGCATTTATTCTGGGATTTTTGGGCTTCACAGGATACTGATAATGTCACTAACCGATCTCAGATGATGTTGACTGACGTTCTGGCCCAATTAATAATTATTAGGGTTGGAGCTCCAATATCGCACCAAGCTTAGATTGCACATTTTGTAATAACAAGTGCATTGATGCAGGATACTGCCATCTGGTGCATGCACTTGAAACTACTTACAGTACTACTAGTAGTGCCTCAGTTTGGTGATGTTCGTGAATGGCGTGTGGTACATGTTATTTTTATAAAATCGTCCTTTATTTCGTAGTTTTTTGAAGGATTTCCTAAGCCTGGAGTGACATGTGAGTAATTTTTGTTCGATTCATTTTGTTCTTGTTCTGAGCAGTAGTGTTTAACTTTATTTTCAATGGTTTGTTGATCATCCTCAAAGAAGGTTAGGAGGAGGGAAATAGTAAATGCAAAATGGCGTCGTTCCCCACATCTCACCCTTATGGGTTCCCTAAATCGCACTGCTGTTAGGCATGTCTATTTATACGCTAAATCTTTGTAATGTTCTCTTTTAGTCAAAATGGAAAAAGAAGATGGAATTAAGTCGAACAGGGATTATGAGAAGTGGACACCAGGAGATAGGGATACGACTATTAAAGAATTTAGAGAAGGGAAAAATTAGATTAAATCAAATTCTGGAGAAATATCGAATTCCCAGGAAGATATTCCTCAGGCATTATCAAGTAGATGTAGGAAGAGGTTATAACCGACACCCCCACACATCCATAAACAAATAGAAACAGCGCTACCCATATTAGCTGAACAGGAACTTGAGGAAGTTATTCTAAGTTCTGAATCGTCATTGATGGGTTTGACAAGGAGTGAGGAAACTTGCATACCAAATTTTAGAACATAATCCTCATGTAAAGAATCCTTTTAATCATGATAGGAAAATGGCTGATTCAAAGTGGTATTATGGGTTTATGAAGAGAGATCCACATTTAAGTTTAAGACAACCTGAGAACGTATCTGTTGCTAGGGCCAGAGGGTTCTGCAGGGAGAACGTGACTATGTTTTTTGATACATTAGAAAAGAAGAATTTAAATGCATTAAAAGTGTACAATGTAGACGAGTGTGGGCTTTCAACAGTGCAAAAGAAGTCTCCGAAAATAGTATATGAAAGAGGGAAACGTAGGATTGGTAAATTAGCTTCTGGGGAAAGAGGTGTTGTTTGTTGTTGCAGTGCTAGTGGTCACTTCGTACCTCCGATGATAATTTTTAAACGACATCGAAATTGCATTGACTTTAAGACGGGCGCACCGGGTGGTAGCATAGTCGGAGTTTCCGAGACTGGATACATAAACTCAGAGCTATTTGTAAAGTGGTTGCAGCATTTTATCAACATTGTGAAACCTTCGGTTAGCGATAAAGTTTTGTTGATACTTGACGGCCATACAACACATTCAATGAGCCTCGAAGCCATCAAGATTGCTAACGAAAATGGTGTTATTCTGTTGCAGCTCCCAGGTCACACAACTCACAGACTTCAACCTTTGGACGTGTGTGTGTTTAAATCTCTGCAGTTATACTACAACGAGGCCGTAACAAAGCACATGAGAAAAGAAAGTAAAGTAAATCAATTCAGTGTGGCAAGCCTGTTCGCCGAAGCGTATATCATAGCAGCTAGCATGGATAACGCTATTGCTGGATTTGCATCAACGTGTGTTTGGCCAGTCAATAGAAATGTGTTTAAAGATATTGATTTTGTCCCCTTAACTAGATTCTTGGAAGAACCCCTCATCACGGAAGGATCATCAGAAGCGTGTGCAAGAAACCAAAATAATGCCGAAACAGTTGGTTATTTTGGTAATCAATGTGATGAATCAAATGAACAAAAACAAGCAGAAAGCAGTTCCGGGAATAGCAATTCTAGTTCTAGAAACCTTGAAAACTCCGTCAAGGAAATTTGTCCTTTGCCTGTCGTTACAATGGAAGAAAGCAAACGAATGTCAAAAGGTGGGGCGAAGGCAGAAGTTCTTACATCAACACCGTACAAAAGCCAGTTGGAGGAAAGGAAACAGGCTGTCGTGAAGAAGTTCTACAAATTTAGATCAAAAACAAAACTTCAACTGGCAACAACAAAAGGTGAAACTTCTCAATCTTCAACAAACTCAAAGAGATGCCGCCTGAACAACGCTTTATCATCTTCTACTGGCGAATCTTGGTTTGTTTCAGTTGTGAAGAAAATAGGAAAGAAGATATTGTCAAATGTAAAATGTGTGAAAGATGGGGACACGAGATGTGCGCTGGAATCTCAAAGAAGAGTCTTACTTACTTTTGCCATAATTGCATAACGCAGATGTAGGAGAAACGTTGTGGGCCTATGAGGAAAGTTAGCCCTAACTTACGCTGCAAAATAAATTCATATCTTTAAAAACTGGCATGTCTTTTTTTTCAATATGGGCCATAAATTTTGATATGACCCTATGCAACTACTTAAAAAGAAGTGTTAGACTATAGGCTACACTTACAGTTTGAAATAGCTTAACATTTTTATTTTATTATAATCTGAAATCTTCATTTAATCTTAATAACATGTATACCTTCAAATAAATGGAAACAAACACTGAAGAGACAAAAATTATTTTAAATTACCTTTCAATATTATTTTATGGTGCAAATTAACAAGGAAAAATGATTTTATTGCGCAGGTGCGATTTAAGAGTGGAAGGGTGCGATTTTGACAACGTGTTTCCTAAATGGCACCATTTGTACAGTTTCAGAAATAATTAATTTAAAATATTAATTTACGTTCGAGAATTTTGAAATTTTCTGTGGGCAACTCAAAATGGTCACGCTTTTAATCGAGCATTAGTTCAGGGGATTTGGTTCATATTAGGAAAGTTATGATTACTTTTCATAAAAGTGGTGCTATTTAGGCCATCTTACCCTAATGCCTATTTAGTTAATGCATATCAAAATAATAAGTGAAGCTGAACTGCACCAACTTCACCTAATAATCCGCCACTGGCATGGACGTGAATTTTCACGAAGTCTGGAGAGAATCTTCATTTTAGAAATCTGGCAACATTGATCTGCACAGAGGATGTATAGTTTTTACATGTGGGAAGATTTTGCTGAAATTGCATGTGAGAGATGCTTCTAGAAGGACCCTAAATATTTCTCGCAGGGGGCGTCAAAATTCTATTTACGCTACTGCAAAATATACTCTCAAATTTAAACATTCCAGCATTATCTTCACTAAGTATATAGTTTACCGTTAGGAAACATAATCGTTTGAGAATTTATTAATAATAAAACTCAACCAATCTAGTTCAATCTCTGGGAACATTGAGTCGAATCATGTCGGGGTGAAAAATTAACAGCATCACCGCCTCAATTCTTTCCTTATATCATTCTTGAGACGCCACAGTCATGCCAAAATGAAATTTTATGGGCTTGACAAACAGGACGAATACATCGACTTTTGCCTTGACTTCTAATTTGCTCCAATTTACACAAAATTAGGAGCCAACAATGAACTGACAACAATAACATCAATTTTAGTTACAGTTCCACAATGAGTAACGCGCGATGCAGAGTCACCTCATATTGAATGTTCTGACAACTATGCTACCCAGTTAGAGGCAACGATAGACTCACTGACAGTGTTTCCGCCAGGATTTTCAGTTTGGAGGTGTAAAATAAAAAATTGGGAGGGTGTAAGTCGAGTTTTGCACGGTTTCTATCTATTTTCACAAAAAAATATTGAAGCTTGGGGCGCGTTGTCGAGGTTTTTGGGGTTGACACCCACCACAGGGGGGGGGGGGCGAAATAACTGCTCACTGAACAACAGCTGGAGAAAAAAGGAAATACACTGAAGCTCAACGACCTGAGGTGTGCGAACCTATAAATATTCCAAACCGCAATTTTCATGGGGTTGACGTGCACCGTACGTTACTCATCCACCTAGCTACCAGCTAGCTACATCACCCCACGCTACCTGTAACTTCTAGCGTTATCGTCGGAGACTTACGCTTATATCTTATATTATATGTGGCGTTAGTGTGTCTTACTGCAGCATGATCCGGAGTAAAGTTCGTGTGGCAGTGAGATGACGTCGAGACTCAACCTGTATTATTAAAGTTATACACCTGTATATATATTAACACTTTTTCATGCCAAGTGCAGCTGTGAAAGAATTGCACGACATTATCTGAACAATTGAATCAAGGTAAGAAATTCGTGTCTCCATGCTGTAGTAACTCGCTGTATACAACAAAGGTCAGTGTATCAATACTCACCCACCAAACCTACTCGTAACATGTCACCAGACAAGCTATGAATGCTGTGCTGCACGACATACATGAGACGGATGACTGACCAACAAAACTCTCCAACAGAGTGGGAGATGCCACGAGAGGCCATATGGCTGTATCTACTGTCAACCCTGTGATACATAAACGGTCGTGGTTGTTGAAATGCAGTCACAGAGCTCGTGTACACCACCTCCAATCGCGGCACGTTAAGGAATGAAAGACCGACCCCCGTAAATTGTATGAGCGTCGCCTAGCTCTATAATAAGTGGAATTTTGTGGTGACACTGGAATGATGTATACATTTGCCTGTTCATTAGTAGCAACGTACATGGCAACACCTACCGCAACATTGATACAAGCGAACATAGCGACTGCGTTCGCCAGTGCAGGTATTGTTTCCCGAATGGGTTCATGGTTGTTACAGGGTTCGGTTACGCTGGAAAGTTGGTGATTCATAGGATTGTCACAGATCTCCATTTTTCACGTCGATATGCCACGTTTGTACGGACAGAACAACACGTCTGTTCAATTTCATATGAATGACTCCAGCCACACAGTTCGATTATCCTTCCGCCTTTATCACAAAATGGAGCCAAAAAAAATAATAATGTCATAGCGTTTATAGATACACAAGTGAAGATCCTTGATGTTTGTCCCAAAAATTGCTGTAGATTGGGACTCCTCAAACAACGGGGTAACCACCTTGGGGTGCTTAAGTCACTAGACCTCCTACAACTCAAACCGTAAAATCTCACAAGACATGAACATTCAATTCTCTTTTACTCCAAAGATGACAGTTTGTGTAATGCAATCCGATCAAAGTGGCCTCAAATGATGACGTTTGGAGACAAAGCAAAAAAAAAAAAAAATCATATTGGTGGACCCATTACTTAAAAGAAAAACAATTAATTTGTATTTGTAAACAACATAGTACCAATATTAGACAACATCATACAAGACAGTATAATTATTATTCAAAAATTCTGACTCATGCCATAAAAGAACATTTATCCGGAATAAATAGACAAATTTTCATAACTGAAATAAAATCTTTAATATTTAAATTAACGAGACCAAAACATATCCTTCTTTCAGAGGAATTATATTGACGTCATAGACAGCACAGACACAGCCCCCTTGAGGTTAATGACAAAAGAAAAAAGAACGAGAGTCAAACTACTTGAATGAAGTCCTGACGCCTAAAGGCAAAACCATCACTTCGTTATACCTGACTTAATTGCGTATTTTTTCTCCCTTTACGCCAGTCCAAGTCAAAGAGTGGGTGCCTCAAACATTTTCACCCCTCTCTGCCTTGTGTATTAGTGGAACAATCAGCAGACCTTGATCGTCCGATCACAGTTTATGAAGTAACTCACGCCTTTCACACAGGACATATAAAATAAACAGAGGGAAATGATGGGCTGCCTTTTTATCGTAAATTTGCTGACCTCCTCATTCCGTTTCTCACAGAAATGTTAAACGAAATAAGAACCACGAATCATACCCCAAGTACGATGTTAGAAAGCATATTGATTCCTTTACGCAAGGAGAGTAAAAACACAAATTGGCCCCCTAACTTTAATTAGCCCAAATCAGTTCGTTGCTGGAGATAATAAACCAACGTAGGTCTACTTATGCAAACAAACATTCAGGACTTCATTGATTTTTGAAAACAAGACAGTGCATTCTGCGGCCCTGTTAAATGTAGATTTTCCAAAAGTATACAACGCAGTTCTACTTTCATATTTGTAACAAACAGTCCTTGCAAAAATTTGGATTTGGTCCAAAAATAATGGGAATGATATCAGCCCCTTTCGCGGGGCGCAAAGCCTTTATTATAGTACAGGGAACGTACGAGAGGAATAAAATTAGAAAAAGGCCTCCAACAGAGGGGACTCTACCACCCAAAAATTGTTTAGTCTACGTTCAGCCTCTCAAATTTTTCTGCAACAAACAAAACAGGGGTACAGATCTATCATCGCCAGTTTTCCGTACAATCGTGTGTTGATGACATGTTATATTATTTCAAATTCCACACCACTTGACGGATTAAAAAAAATGGCACACACATTCCTTAGGGCCTAGAAGGATTGACTAGGGTATTAAAGAATTATCACTGAATCAACGGCGGTAAAATGATGTGGGGGTGGTGGGTACAACTCGGAAACCGCTTAAGCTAGAAACTTGATATTTGGTCTGAAAATTCATTACCAATGGCGGGATTCGACATCTTCCCGGCAGGGAGCGTAGAACTCTTATGGGTTGAAATACCCAGCAAGCCAGGCGACGCTGGCCCGACGTCGTCATTTGGTCGATGAAAGCCGGGCCGACGTCGTCTACCGACGTACGGCCCGGCATAAGGTTTTGAAAAAAAAAGACACGGAGCCGACTTTGGCGGTACAACGTCGGGCCGACATCATAACGCTCGCCCACCTTCTGCTCGACCCCGTTCACACTGCGATAAATTTACTGTTTTAAAGAACTTGACGATGTATAGTTGTAGCAAGAGAACTATTTTTTATTATAGCTTTTCCTTTAATACGTTTTTTACCTTCAATTACTATTGAAATTTTCTGCACTTGTCGGCGATCGGATTCGAACCTAAGATCTTCTGATCGATTTCAGTGTATCATGGTGAGCCGCTTTATCCACTACTTCAGAGATGCTTCTATCTAAAACCTTTCGTCAATCAGATACTTATGGAAGTCAGACGTGGAATGGAGTAAATTACTTTAAACCCGGAGCTGTGTTCTTTATTACACAGAATTTCTCGAAAACAGATCGTCATAGAAAATGTAACCACAACAAAATTCCTATTTATGCACCAGGATTACTTTCACTTTTTTCTGGATACAGAGGATCATCAAAATATGGTAATTGTACTACTATTATCACCTGGAACTCGATGTTTCTCAATATACATTAATTCGAAATTTTAAGTTTTTAATTAGCCGTTCATTAGTAACATGAAAAATCATTCCATTTGTTGTGGCAAAAATAATGTAATTCAATCATTTGTTGTGGTAATAATAATGTAATGCAATATTTATTAAAGTGGTACGAACAGCATGGTGCCAATACAGCATTAAGTCATACAATATAGATATACAGATAGCAGATAGAGAGGTAAACAAGAGGATGTTAAATATAGAAGTTTGATAGCAATACGATTATTTTACATAATAATCGTTGATTAAACGTTTGAAAAAAAATACAATGTTTGTCAGAATCAGTCAATATTTTATGATGCCTTGTTGTGTACAAGAAAACAGCTAATTCAAAACGTTGCGTCTATGTTCTAAATTTGAATTTTATTTATAACTCTTGGCATCTAATTCGGGAAGATGTCGGCCAGGGCTTATGCTGAAGATGCCATCCCAGCACTTGCCTGGTGTGACTGAGGAAAACTATGGAAAAACTTCAGTCTGGATGCTCGACCACTAGGATTGAACCCACGACCTCCCGAACACTACGCCAACGCTCTACCATTGAGCTGCGACGCTTCAGTCAATGTTCTATAGCTTCCAGATTAAAGAATTTACGTCAGTAATCGTAAGCTTTTGAGAATAAGACAATTTGAATTAATAACATAATATCCTGAAAAGGGAATAATAATAATAATATTCTCTCTATATAAAAACAGAAGTTCTGACTGACTGACATATCAACGCTCAGGCCCAACGGTTTAAGCGAGAAACTTGAAATTTACGTCCAATCTGGCTTAAGTAGAAATATGAAAAAAAAAATCTTATTTTAGAAAAGAGAGAAAAATTTCCTGCCTGAGGTGGGATCTAACCCGATACCCTTAGAACAGCTGCCCAGTGCTTTGTCAACTAGACCGTACAGCCCGATAAGCCAAGATGGCTTGCGAATCGATTACAGGTGCGGTCAACAGCTAGTAATAGTAATGAATTAGAAGTTCCTGAACCTACAAACAGGTTTTTAACAAATATAAAGAATGTTTTCGTTTTTCATCTTTAACTACAAGCACAATACATTTATACTCAGCATCCAATGGAAGACGATCATTAAAATATCTACGTTTCGACATTTCATTTCATCATTGTGAATTAGAAAATATAAAATGGATACAAATAACAAAATCAGCGCCACTCCAGCTGAGCTGAGATGCGTCGAATACGTTCTCCTCTCTATATTCTAGACCTACAGGCAGAATTCTTTTACAACGGGATGCCGATATTTTATACAAAAATTCCTGATTAAAACGGTCGCAAAATCGCGGACACCCAACCCTTTTCCGACCACCACCAAGAGGGTCTGATCTTTTCTCGACCATCAGCAAATAGACGGGTAGCCGCCCTTTCCCGACCTAAGACAATGGCGGGGGCCCAATCTTTCCCCACCATCAAGTGCTGGGGATTGTTGGGGTTTCACCTCTATGCCGGCAAGTTAGAGGCCGACGGCGTTCAGGAAAGAACCTGACGACCAAACGCCACTTGTGGCTGCACGCCGAGCTTCCCCCAACTATTTCCCGACTACTAGTTTGGGTTCTGCCTATTCCCGACGCCGGCCCAACCAAAATCCCCGACTATTACTTGCTAGGTAAGAACTTGAAAACTGTTAGAAACTTGAAATTTGGCATGCGTGTTCCTTAAGACAAAGGACAGTTAATTGCAATGCAACAAATCGTCCCTTTCCACAGGAAATAAATTGTTACCATTTTTAATTTCAAACAACAATGAAATAAATAAATATTTTAGATTTTTTTATATCAAATTATAATTTCTGCAAACCAGAAATTATGAACTAAATAGGCGATTGGCCCTACTTTTTGTGCGGGGTCGATAAAATATGTTTGCAAAACTAACAGTTGTATTAACTTTTAATATTTTCATTATCCTAAAGCCAAGTCCAGACATGGAAACATGTTTGCGAAAACATTGTTTGCAAAATGTTTCCATGTTTTCTGAATGTTTGCAAACATTTGGAAAACATTTGGAAAAAATGGAATCATGTTTCAGAAACAATGTTTTCGAAACATGGTACTAAGACAAGCGTATCGCTGTCGGAATTTTGAATGGAAGTTGCGTCAAGAACGAAGAGTGTAAAGATACATGACCGCATCTAACCTTACCTAATCTCCACTTTCGTATGGTCACTAATTTAAGATAATCTACGAAAAGTGCAAAGAAACAAATATTAATAATACATATAAACATATGGAAATATATTATGTAGGAAAGAAAGTGTTAACCCTGCCGGGACTCGAAGTCGGGATCCTTCGTTTAACAAGCCGACGCCTTAACCACAAGGCCACCGAAGCACCCTAGCAGAATGTGTTTCTGAAGTGGTATTTATGGTGCACGTGTTACATAAAAAGCTAGTAGTGACGCATTGTTGACTCAACTTCCGTTTAAAATTCCGACGGCGATACACTCTAGTTGCTAAGATGTTTCGTGTCGAGACCTGTTAGTAGAACTAAAGATGTTTCCGAGGAGGATGTGGTTTTAGGCAGTGCGTCATATATCGTGATAGATGCCATGTTGCATGAACGTAGGAAAAGGCGTTGGTGGACTAAAACATGTCTGTGCGAGGGGTCATATTATGGTCTTAATCTATTTCCACATAGCATGTTAGCCTTGAATCAAGCTTGGATCAGCCTTGAATCGTCAAGCCTACAAGCTTGAATCAAGGTTGATGTGTCAAGCCGAATAGGTGGAATAAAACTTGAATCAAACACGCTAGTTTAAGCCCACCAAGCCTTGATTCAAGACTAACGTCAAGCTTGAAGATGAGGTTTATTCAAGCTTGAATCAAGTAGTATTCAGGCTGAACGTCAAGCTTGATACAAGGTTGAATATGATGTTGAATCAAGCAGAATTAAGCATGGTTCAAACTTCACGTCAAGCTTAATGCAAACAGAAATTCAAGCTTGATTCAAGCTTGACATCAAGCTTGATATGTTGAGGTTGATTCGAAAGGGTTGTACGATGAAACAGCGACTTAAAATGCGGGATTACAAATACCACGACGGGGAAAACACCGACGAGCAAAAAGAGCTATGTACGAAAACCGCGACTCCAAAACAGCGACGCACAAAACAGCGATATAAAAACTGCGACGTGTAAAAATACCGACAGACAAGAACCGCGACAGGTAAAAACCGCGACGTACAGGATGCGTTCACAAAGTTTTAAGACTGGTCTCAGAACAGAAAAATTAGTAAACATTTTTGTACAGCGAACTAAAAGTCCTCGAAATATGACCCTTGGGCATCAACATACCGCTGCCAGCGTTTTCTCCATTGTTCAGATGCTCCCTGGAACGCTTCGCATGGAAGGCTGTTAAGGGACCTCTTCGAAGCAGCCTGGACCGCTGGAATCGTGTCGAATCGCTTCCCTTTCAGGTCTTCCTTGATTCGGGGAAACAAAAAGAAGTGGCTGGGAGCTAGGTCGGGGTTGTAGGGTGGCTGCGGCAGTGTTGCCATGTTGAACTTGGCCAAAACTTCGCCGGCGGCAAGCGACGTGTGAGAGGGCGCATTGTCGTGGTGAAGAACCCAATCGTCTTTGATCGCTTGGCGGAGGCGGCAGACTCGATCCTTCAAACGACGGAGCACTCCAGCTTAAAAGTGACCTGTGACAGCCTGTCCGGCAGGAACAAACTCTTTGTGGATTAGTTCTTTGGCATCAAAAAAACAATGAGCATGCTTTTCACGAATGAATTGCTCGTGCGAGCTTTCTTGTGCTTAGGAGATGAGGCGGTGTGCCACTCCGCACTTTGCCTCTTCGTTTCAGGATCGTACTAGTAGACCCAGGTCTCATCACCAGTAACCACTTTATCTAAAAAAATGGGATCGTCGTGCAAACGTTCGAGCATTTCTCCTCAAACAGCAACGCGCCGTGCCTTCTGTTCATCCGTCAGAACTTTGGAACAAGTTTGGCACACACTTTTCTCATCATCAAATCTTCTGTCACTAACTTGAACACCGTAGTCTGACCCAATCCCAGTTCATCGGCAAGTAACCTAACACCAAGGCGACGGTCAGTGTTTAAAAGTTGACGCACTTTCACCAGATTTTCATCAGTTCGGCTGGTTGAAGGTCTCCCAGCGCGGTCATCGCCTTCAACGTCCTTGTGGCCATCTCTGAACCTCTTGTGCCACATGAAAACCATTGCACGTGACATGACTTCTTCTTTATAGGTCCCTTGAATCATACCAAAAGCCTCTGTAGCAGTCTTGTTCAGTTTCGCACAAAACTTTATTGAATAACGCTGCTCCAAATGACGCTGCATTTTCGACTCTCCGAGTTTTCGACGGGGGTCACTGACACCCACTCACGCCACTAGCAACCTGCTCACTCCAGCGTCTCGGACCCAACTGCCGCTGGTGCGATCGGTTAGCTGACACCCCCAATTACTTCACCCTGTCGGTGGAACGGGTCTGCGCGCCCTTCCCTACTAAGGAAAAATCAGGATTGAAACTTTGTGAACGGACCTTGCACAAAAACCGCGACAGGCAAAAACAGCGACGATAAAATCCGCGACAGTCAAAAATACGGAGTGAAAATCCTCGACGCACAAAAATGGCGACAGGTGAAAATCGCGACACAGAAAAACATGGACAATAAAATCCGCGACAGACAATACGCGACCCAAAAACCAAAAAAGTAAGTGTAGAACCAATGTTAGGGAAGGGAGTAAGTGGAGTTTTAGAGGGTTTCTATCGATATTTAGCAGTAACACTTTTCAAGTTGGGAGTGTGTGATTGATGATTTGGAGGGATAACACCCTCATTGGGGGAGGATGGTTGGGTGGTAATGTGTAATGGTATAGAGTGAATAGGAGGGAGAGTGGTGGTTGGGTGTATGCAGTTCGAGTAGGATGAGTGTCGTGATTCTGGATAATGTCATGTTAGAGTAGATGATTTTCTTCATATCTTTGTGAGATGTATCTAGTCTGTAGATTTTCTAGGTGGAGTAGCGAATTGGGGAATGTAATTCGTTCATAGAGTTCATGGGTAGGACTAACAAGTTTTACCCGGTAGGCAATTCTGATAGCATGTCTCAAGAATTTGAATTTTCTTGTAGAATCTGTCGTCCGCTGATATCCATGCAGGGAAATCATAAGTCAAGACTGATCGGAGGAAAGCTATATACGTATTGATGATAGTTTTGGGGTTTAGACCCCAGGTAGTTCCAGTTAGACGTTTCAGGAAATTTAAGCGATATGTTGGTTTTGAAATTTTTTTTTGTAAATAAGGTTTTCATGTGAGATGGTGGTCGAAGATTATTCCTAAGTATGTTACTTGTTTTGGTGGTATGATGGACTTATGTGAGACTTGTAGACTTAATTGTTTAGGATTTCTTGTAACTCGTGATGTACGTTTAGGAGGAATGAAAAAATGGCTTGAGATATATCCGGTGTGGAGGATGACGATAAATATTATGACTAGGAGATG
>JAGDQP010019930.1:0-33595 GCA_022664845.1 Lepisma saccharinum | reverse complement strand
CACAGTTTAAAAGTTACTATGTTCCAAAAAGCACAGGCTGTGGAACTTACCAGATCGCTTTTGCCAGTGCAAGGACGTGTATATCGGAATGACCAAAAGGAACCTTATAACCAGGGTTACGGAACACATCAGAGATGCCAAGAAGAATGAAAATCCCACATCCGGCCTCTCACAACACCTTAAAACTACCTCACATGAAATAACCGATGCCAAGATATTGTACAAATCAAATTCCCATAAAGAACAAATGGTTTATGGAAGCATCCTTATTCACTAAAACAACCTACACTAAATTTAGATCAAAGCATGCTAAATAAATCAGGGTTTGACATAAAAAATAAAATGCAGTAAAACCACAACATATTTTTTTAAAATTTAATTTTTTTACAATAAAAATCATATTTATACTCACACAATTGTTCATAGAAATCCTTCTGTCTTAGCATATGGCAACAGCTTTCCATTTCGCAACACACTGTGGGAATATTGCACCAAGATTGTTTCCGCCCAGGACCACCATTTTTTGTTTACACCTGCCAAGCATACTGACAAAGACCATATCTGCGGACGGCTTCTTTTATCCCCCTTATCCTTTTAATCTTCCTTTTGCACCCGAGGAAATCAATGAATAATTTGGCGAAACTAGTAGTGTTAGCGGTTTGTATCGCCATTAAATTAGAAGATACGATGACAGCGAGGATGATGTACCGGGTTAAAGGTAGGCATAGGCTACTTCCGGTAATTTCCGCCCCATTTAATTAATACCTTATTAAAATATTTAATTAATCGAATTTGCATACACCCAGGAAGAAAAAGTGCGAGTCGCATATTATTGTAGAAAGAAAATTGCAAGTGTGCAAATTTCATTTGCCGTCAGTGTACGTACTATTTTTATTTGCAAATATGTTTTCTTAATTTCTTTCTAATCCGATCGGAATGTTACCTATCTATCTTTCTCTTTACTATGGAATTAATATGTGTGTGCTAGTGAGTTTATGATATTAATTGAGAAACTATTACTTTATTCATATATTTGTGTGTTTTTAGAAGGGAAAAGATGCAATATTGCATGTTAAATGCATCTCAATAGTAAATATCTTGTTGGTTGGAAAGTTGCTATGTTCACCAAGCATCTCACTGAAGGGTCGTTGCAGGTACCCATGTGAATAGAACTGAAATGTTCTTTGTGTTGTATTTTGCACGCCTTGGATTATTTTTAGATTATTTATCGTCGAGGTTATTTAGGGAATATTAAATGCAAATTCACTGTTGCCAGCGACCTGGTGGTGTGAAAACACCCTGTGTTGTGACTTCGACGTGAGCTTATCTACTGCTCGTATGGGACAGAGGAACCTCTCATGTTTCTTTTAGCCTTTGCTCATATAGTCAGATTTGTTAGGGAACTTCTGATCTCTGAGTAAAGCTTTATTTTTAAATAATTACGTAACGTTTCATCGATATTATTTTCACTTCATGTTTCGATCCAAGCAAAGCAAATCTCATTTATTTTTGAGAGCGAAGTAATTAATTGATTGCAACTTCTATTCTGAATATTCTGCTGATATTCCGTTCGATCACGATTGATATTATAGATAATGAATACTCGTCATATCTCTTCACATCGAATCGACTAGAAACCAATTGTATTTAGAGGACATATATTATTGTTAATTTTATTTAAAATGAAAGTTTCTATATGATTTCAATGCATCCAGTTTCGTAAATGCCGTATAGAGATTTCATTGAATATATGTTGAGCTTCCACGAGGAATCGAAAGCATCTCTAAAAAGAAGGATCTCCTTTTCTATCTCTGTCTACTCTGTCATCTCTAAAAAGAAGACACTCTGTCTACTCTGTACACTATATGCGGTAAATTCGAATCCTGGAAAAAATCAGTTAGGTTTAAAGTAATTATATATAAGGCGCATATCATTCGTAGTTAATTACTTCATCATTAATTTACCACATATCTATGGCTTCCGAAGGACAACTGCGTAGCGATTGCAACTGATTTACATATCCATTATATGCATTAGTTTTGTACGCTGTTTTAATTACGAGCTCTAGTAACTAAAGAGAGTAAAGACCCCTATAAAATAAAGGTCTTCGTTTTTCGTACCAGATTTTAAAAGACAAAGGTAATTACTTACATTAATATTCCATCCATAGAAGTCAAAAAAGTTAAATAAGAAAGTTCCGGTCCTCTTCTAACTTCCTGTGATTTGGGAATTTAAATATGGTTCTTCCCCTTTGTATTTTTCAGCTTGAGGTAGTTGATTGGAAGCAGCGAAATATGCTATGGATTTTTAATGAACGTGTCCAGGAAGTAGGACTATTTTATTTATTTAGAAAATTCTAGTGATTTTTAAAATTAAGTTTGATTTTTTAACATGACTTCCAAAATGTTCCTTTGGTGAAATTTTGTTTCAGAAGTGACTATGCGGAAGAAGCTATAGTTGATTGTAAATTGTGTCACAGATTCTAATAATTATACTTTTATCTTTCAGGGCGCTAATATTTTGCTCACTGAAAACGGGGATGTTAAGTTGGCAGATTTCGGTGTGTCTGCGCAAATAACTGCAACTATTAATAAAAGAAAATCCTTCATTGGAACACCATATTGGATGGCTCCGGAGGTAAGAGTACTTCTCATTATATAGATTTTCTTTTAACCCTTTGTGGTTTCGTATGACGCTCTACCTGGCATTAGTTTATTTTATAACGATTGTTATATTAATTGATTGTCTCTAATTGGAAGCTTGTTTCACTATTATATAGGGCAAGATTTAGAAATAACGCTTCTTTTTATGGGTGATTAGCTGTTCTATCCCGAGGCAGGTCTATGATACGAATGTCGCTGGGTAGAGTAAACATCTGGTCGTTTGCCATTGCCTTCCGTCTGGTGAAGAAGACCCCCGAAAGACAACCTATAGTTTAAATGGAATCCGAACCACTTGTGTTCTGCCCAGGGTTTATCGAACCGGTGCCCCAAGGCAGCAAGCATTACCACCTATCCACCGATGACACCTTTCAAGAAGGGAGCAATAATTGATCAGTATGTTGGGATAGTGTAATTAGGTTCTTGGCACGAAATGCATTGCAGTAGTCAGATTCGTAATAGATTAGATTTACTGGTGTTTCAGGATTTTATTTTTGTTGTAATTTTGTTTCGTATAATACAATACTAGTTATACATTGCATCTCATAAGTGCTAAGGTAGCCCATGTAATTTACCACGCTCATTGTGTGTAGGTGGGAAATTGTCTGAGGTTTGCAATCAAGTGAGTTTTCTCCCCTCTTACTACTGTATGTATTTAGCTAACGGTAACTCAGATAGGCCATATTTTATTGTGCAAATGCAGTGTTTGTTTTATGTAATAATTTCCCAGTGTTCTTCAGAGAGCACAGCTGAATTGGAGATTGGTTATTGTAACAGGATTCGCCACACATCCTGGAAAACTCGTGGCTTCTTTTATCGTGTTTTCCGTCCTTGAAAACACTTTGCTTTTTTCTATTGGTCCTGGAATTTTTTTAAGTTGAGATCTCTAACTGTAAAATATCTTTCGTTTAAGAAGTAGATGTAAGAATAAGAGAATAGGAACCGTGCGTGTTAAAAAAGAATAGGTTTCAATAATAATAATATACATGACGCAGGTATTGCTTTAGAAAGAGAAGGAATGAGTTAGCGGGGCTAGCAGAGAAGTTGGAATATTCTCCGAACAGATGTTGAGAAACAAAGGGGAGGAGGATTGGCTACCTTTGGATGAGGAGCTTGTTCAATTGCAAAAGGAAGTAAATCTGCTGTACACGCTAATGAACTATGCTTTGTATTGCTCTCTGAATAATGTATAGTTATCAGTTTGATTTTGGCTGCTGTTTATAGAGTGTTTTTTCTCGTAGGAAGAATTCCTACTGTTTGTCTTGCTTTTTTTTCTTATGAATGAGCCAGTCTGTACATTTTTTCTGATAGAAGTATTATCTGTGTTTGCCTTTGATTTCTTTTTGCATTAGAAATCTAAAGTAAAAAGTAAACATGGATTTGTTTCTTTGAAAACTATACAAACTGTGGGTGGATTGGGTAACTGTGAAGGAAGTGAGGAGTCCACTTCAAAAGAAGTTATTTTTGTATAAATTGTTTTCGTAGTTATGATAATAACTAACTTGATTAAGTATTTCCAACGATATGTTTGTGTGTGTGTGTGTTCTTGGCTTATGACATAAAAAAAAATACATCTAGAAAATTCCTCCATTTTAAATCGGATAAAACATGGGAACCATGTTATAATTGCAAACATTATACTTTGAACACGTACAAGTTTACGTTTTAAAAAATCGGAAAGACCTACCTGGAACACGTTGTTGAAAAGCAAGTTGTACAATAATTTACACAATGCAATCGAGCTGCTTCTGTCTAAAATGTGTTGTTACTCCACGATCAACGTTGTTCATGTCGTAAACTAATCCGAAAATGAAGTGCTAGGCATTCAATTGCAAACGGTGCAGCTAGATAGGAGTTTCTGATGACGTATTTCTTCTCTTACATGTTCTAATGATGTGTTCCAAACTTGTTTAATTGCCGACAGCATTTAAGAAGTAATAAATAACCTATAAGTAGTGAAAAACTTCTAAGGAAATATTATATTAGTTAGTAAGACTAATTACTTCGAGGTAAATTTGCTTAATTTTGAAATAGTTTGTTTCTGTGCGATAGTTAACTGTTTTCGAGGAAAGCTTTGTTTTTTATCCGGATTTCATATTAATATGATGCTGCTTTTTGTGATATCCAGGTAATAAAACATGTATTTAATCTTGTTTGTATTTTATTTTATTAACTCTTTATATTCTAAAATGTCCGTTAGTAAATGTGTAATGTTAACTGTAAGTTGTTCGCTTTAGAATGTGTCTTTGTGTTAATGGTTCGCTGCTTGCTTATCCTGTAGGTTGCAGCTGTAGAGAGGAAAGGAGGGTACAACCAATTGTGTGATATATGGGCTGTTGGAGTCACAGCCATTGAGTTGGCTGAATTGCAACCTCCTATGTTTGACTTACATCCCATGAGGGCATTATTTTTAATGTCCAAAAGTGGTTTTAAACCTCCTACGTTAAAAGAAAGAGACAAATGGTAGGTTACAACTACAGACTAATTGAGATATTGCTTATGCTACTGTTAATACTAGGCATGATTTTTTTTTATCACAAACTGTTTATTCACTTACTATTGACAATTTTTATATGGTACTAATATTTTTGACTATTTTCATCTGCTTTACTTTGAAATGATGTAGTGGTCGAATGTTCTGAAAACCAGTTTCGTTACAGTGATAAAAACATAAAATAATGTTTTCTTATCATTATTCTTATTCTATTATCTCACATTAAAAAAGAACCTACTTGAATGTAAAGGTTTTTATCATTGACGCGTAGAACATATGAAATTTTTAAGATACTATATAATTATTCTTACCCTGCTATGAATGTGCACAATCAGGACCTATATTTTAGACCGGTAAACATAACGTAATAGATAGATAATAGATAATGTAAATCTCAAATCAGTAACAATGCCTTTATAATGACTGATGTTGCATGAAAAAGATCGAATGGATGAAGAGTGTGGCTTCAAACTTAAGAACTCTTTTTTCCTTCCATTTATGAAAAAGTAGTTCATAAAAAACATCAGCACAGTCAGATTTCATTTCAGTATGTGATGTTCACATTTTCTACTTAAAATTTAACTAAGGTATTTCCCTTACTAAATTTTGTGGTGTCCTTTGCAATGATGATGATTACATTGTTCTTGGGGAAACTACTGCGTTGCGAACTGTCAATGCCAAAGATCCAGGATTCTTCAGCTCTGTGTGCACTCTGATTCACTTTGTTCCCATTTGGGATCAAATTCTGGACGCCTTAATTACAAAGCAACGAACGAAACACTATCTATCGTGGACCTGTCCTATGAAATTAAAATCAGATAGTTTTAATAAGTCCAAACTGAGTTGCTTTCTTTCGTAGTAGTTACAGTCAACTGTAGAAGCACTGATATTTGTCACTACAGGTGCCTCATGTATTAGCGCAAACATGAATGGACAGAAGATCCAATCCTCGTAGTCTAGTAGTAATGGTCTTTGCCTGCGAATCAACACTGTGAAGGTCGTGTAGGTTTTAATCTTGCTCATGTCCACCATTCTCACATATTTTCCATGAGTTTTAATCACAGGGTGTCCAGCGGTCTGGAAAATCGAGAAAACTTGGAAAATTCAGGGAATTTTCTTTAAATGAAAGAAGAGCAAGAGAATTTTAGGATTTCTCCGTGTTCTATCCAATTTGTGCATGTTACTGCGCATTGAGTGGAGCATCGAGTCGCCGTATCTCAGTGGCACGGCGTTGGCGTAGTATTCAGGAGGTTGTGGGTTCGATCCCTGCGGCCGACCATCCTGGCTGAAGTTTTTCCTCAGTTACACCAGACAAATGCCAGGATGGCACCTTGGACATAGGCCCTGGCCGACACCTTCCCGAATCCTTTCCCATCCACTATCCCGGCCTCAGATGCCTAAAGGTCATAAATAAAATTCATAGAGGGAAGCAGAGAAGGGTGTTGCACATGCTTGCAGGAATTTATGTTCAATCTGCAAATGGTGAGTTACCACTTACTTTCAAGTTAACCAGACCATTTCATACGTTGACCCTTCTATTGCACGTGGAAGGTAAAAGTAAGCTCATTTTTTTTTCTATCTTTTCCGGTAAATTAATATACCGATGACAATGTCGAAAAGTAATCTTAGTCTGGAAAATTGAAAAATTCAGGGAATTCTTTTGTTACTGCTCGCTGGAAACTCTGTAGTCACCGCCAGGCGAAGGCCAGGAATGGTACCTGCAATAGACTTTTTGTCGCTTCCCATCTCTTTTATGATAAGTTAAGCTTTCCGAGCTTCATTCCTCACACCTAAGTCGGAGTAAGATCCAAGAGATTAAATAATTGTAATTCAATCCAGAAATGTAAGTGAATTGAGTAGCGAAATATTTAGAGTTTTGTCAAATCAATCTGTGCAGCACTCGTGCGCAATTGAATCTATTGGTGTTAGATTGAGTCTTATGTACATGAAAGAAAGTTTCTTATTCTGTTTTCTTGATTTCAGACTGATCGTTCAACATATAAGTTTTCTTGGTGTGTAAAATGAGAAAATATTATTAAATGGCCATCGAAAATGTTAAAAGCTAATTTCAGAAGAAAGATTTGACATTTTCGATCAGAGTCTACCTGATTGTCTCACTAGTGTCAGTAATGATGAAACAACGGCGAAAGTGAGCGAAACGATCCAGAGAAACAGAAGGATTAAAGTCGCGACAGCATTGGACATTTCGATTATAACAGCACACAAATCATCCATGATGTACCGTAGAGCTTTTCCATATTAGGTCTCATGCCAACTCACGCGTGATCACATTTGAACGAGAATATGGTACACTGAGTTCAACAAATTGTGACGAATGATAAGAACATTCGAGGAATTTAAACATCCCGATTTCCTAGTAGGAAGAAACAGTCACGTTAGTGACTGGCTATATTTTGACTGTTCTAGGATGCACGGGTAAATCTGCTGTGCTCTTCAGTGTTGTCGAATATTGGACAAACGAAAGTCAACAATTTGACACAAGCGACTTGGTCTCCCTCCGCTTGTGTCATCTTGATGATAACGCCAGTCTCCATTTTACTGCAAATGCACAGGCTAGACGTCGGGAACGCTTTATGCTCCATACAGCCTTGATTTAGTCCCCAGAGATTGGATTTTTTCCCAAATTGAAGCGGTCGTTATGAGGTGGCCATTTTGCATAACGATGCCGAGGAAACATGACGCACTGAGGATTATGTTGCGAATCCAAACCCCTGAATTCTGAAAAGTAAAGTCAGTGGTGAAAGATGAGATATATGTGAACAATATGGCTAACCTACATCTACACTTTTCATTGTAAAGGAAAAACTACTAGCCAAGGAAACTTAGTTAATGAACTACCGTCGTATTTTTATTATATATCCTTTTTGTTATGAAAGAGTATTATGTTTGTGTAGCACGCAGTTTTTCTTTAATACAGTAAACATTTAGTGATTCACTTTTATTTTGCTGTTGACAGGAGTCCAACATTCCACAACTTTGTAAAAGTAGCGTTAACGAAAAATCCTAAGAAAAGACCAACTGCTGATAGGCTCCTTTTGGTAAGTACTTTTAAGTAATAATTCAAATATTCTTACTGGTAGTGATTTTAAGTTACAGTATTCGCAAGAAGGATGCATAATAGACTATATGCAAAAGACCAAGGAAGTAAACATTTATTTACAATGCTGAACGAGTCACTGATTCTCACATCACTTTTTTTGTCGACATTCAAATTCTTAAGCTTTTGTCATGTTTCTGTGAAGTTCTGTTATTGTATGTATTTATATTAGCATTGTGTTTCTATATATTTCTGCAACAAGAAAAAAAAAAAGATGATGATGGTAGGATATTTAGACTCGTCCCACTTTCAGAAGTTTTATGGGCACTACGCTTCTGAAAGTCCGAAGTTTGTCGGTAACCCTCGTACTTGAGAATAGTATTTAGTGTTCGCTAATCTATATAATCAAACTATTTGTCTTTTTCTCCGAATGTATACATTGTCTTCCAAATTGAAGTGATTTGAAAGGAGCGTTGCTGAAAGTTGAATAAAATGTCGTGTTAAGTACGGTAGAAAAAGTGCAAATTAATGCTTGATTATCGCAGTAGAATCATGTTCACGTAAATGCTACTTGCAAACGTAGTGGAAGAAATGTAACTTACAGTTATTCATTCCTTTATTATAACAACCAGAAATAGCTTGTAAGCCATTTTACATTAGTTATTCAACAATATATAACAATAATAGTGAAATAACAATTATGATATAATAGGAAAACTTACACAAAACATCAGATTGAATGTAACTTGTGATTGTAAAGACAGCAAGTTGATTGAATAGCATTGACAATCTGAAAAAGAATGAACGTTATGTTAAAGGGAATCCTGGTGAGGGAATATGGAAGGGACTTTGGCTGCTAGTGTTACGAGCTGGAAGGTGAAAAGTTTGTTTAGGAGAATGAATGTGCAGTAATTCCTAAAGTTGAGATTTGCTGAGGTTACTGGTATTGGGAATTCGGAGCAGCTAAAGAGAACTGTATTCTTGTTTGTTGATTATTAAATCAAGGAGCAGACTTATATATGTGAGGAATTTGTGGAACGATTTCTGGAGGTACATCTGTTGCAAGCGATGTAGTAATAAAATTTATAAAATGTACACACTATCCTGTAAGATGTCCAAATTATACGCTTAAGTGGATTCACACCGTGTAGCCGCGTACCCTTGTTATAATTAACTTTGGTTCAATCACATTATAGTGAAAGGTAACACTGTAAGAAACAGTTCCGCATCTAGAGCTTAAAATGGAAGTACATCGTGTAGTTAGTGTACACAAGAAATCGTGTATTTTCAAATTAGTTCCTTACGTTCGTTGTTTTGACGATAAACTTATTTTGATATTTAGTTCTTTATTATTTTAATTATCGTTTATAATAAGATAACTGTTACAAGATCCGCCCAAATACTTTCTCAATTGGTGTCTTTTAACAGATGAAACTCGGATACTATTTTTTGGATCTGCTTTAGCATTTTTAGTGGCGACTCGGTGTAGGTATCCCGACTTCAATTCTGACCTGATGGTCATGGATTTGTCTATTTTTGACAGAAATAAAACTTGCACACGGTATTTCAAAATCGATATATGTGGTTTTGGTACCCTCTTCTATGAGCTAAATCTTCTGTAATTCATACGCAAGATTTTGAATTTAAAGGGAATTTTTGTTATATAAGTTGCATATGTTCACAGTTGTTTCTGGACAGTTTATTATTATTGTTATTTTAAATATTCGGTATAGTTCTGAATGATGGTAATAAACTTTTCTTATTTTTCTGTGAGTTTTATTCAAAGGGTCAATTAATTCATTATTAGGGACGAGGTTTAAATTAAATTGGACATGGCTTGGATGAATCAGTTTCTCTCAAATTGGAAATACTTTATTACCTTAGAATGCTCCTGCTGAGTTCGGGAGGGAGCGAGGGAAAGGTATTTTCTTTCGATAGAATCTTCATATGTTTAAAAGTATGTTTCATATAAAAGATACCGAATCTATAAGATAAAATAAGAAATTTCCAATATTTGAAGTTTTAAAGTTCGTTAATTTTCATCATTCAGTTATGTATTACTGTTCGTTCATTACTTTAGAATAGAAGAGTGAATTTTCGTTCTAAGTCACTAGAGAAGTTTTGAGACATGAGGACATGGTAGGTGATTGACTGGAAAGATACATGTGATATGATAGAGATATATCCTTTGTTGTCACAGCTACCTGTTTCGTCACTGATGAGTCGATGGTGGGTAGTTGAACGACTAGGTTACCTACCTACCAGCTCTCTCTGTCTCTCTTGATGACAACCCACCTGTCAATCAAGTGATCAGGAAGCAACTGTGGAGGAAAGGTGGTGGTGGGCAGCAATGAGGTCTGTCGCAGCGAACAGTCATATTATAACTGTCCCGTTAAAAAAGTCTGATAATCCTGCATAGTGGGAAACAAGTATTTTCGTTCCAGAAACCTTTAAACAGCAACGAAGGCGATCAAGAACTGCAGTAAGAGACATCTTGTTGCACCAAACACTTCCAATGTCATTCACTTCCACGTTACCTGTTAGATATACCTCATCTACCGTACAGCAAGTGCCTGGCATCTTGTACCTATCTTCCCAGTGGTGAAGAGTTATCTAGGGGGAAAAGTGTTTCCAAAGCCCTGATATGCGGTCACAGCTGAGGAGATGAGCGTAGAAAAGTTGAGGAAATTCAGTGGTACTAGGGCTTCGAGAGGTAGCTTGTGAGGATGGGTATTTCGTACATAGGTGTGAAGATAATTTCTTTGTAAATTGTGGTAATAATAATAATAATCTTCGATTAATCATTACTGTACCTAGGGCTCAAAACTTTTCTTGTACCTCGTTGTTGCTAGTGTTGCCTATAAATTGTTCAAGTATTTATTGATAAAGTGATTGTAAGTACATGCATAACTTTTTTTTCAGCATCCGTTTTTCCAAGGAGATCTAACGAAGAAGCTTGCGCTAGAGCTTCTTCAAAAAGTGAGCAATCCTACCCATATGTTTACTGATCTGGAGGCGGATGACGATGGCGTAAGTACTTGAATCTTTTTAGTCCTAAAATTTGAAAGTTTTTTCCAGAAAGAAATCTTACTTTGCTAATCATATTTCTGCAAGGGATAGAATAACGGACGGACTCCGGAGTTCAATAAATAACTTTTGTAGATAGTATCAGTTTTGTCTGAGGGCTGTCATCCTGAACTCTGGTGAGTTATTGCAAGTTACAGTGTAGGTTTCCCCAGTATCGCACTGAAAGAGCTAACCATATGAAAATCAATTTTACCACCAAGTTAACGGGTTAGCCATGGAAAACCCACTTTCCCCTCAGTCTAGATTTGTTGTGCAATTTCGAGGAATAAATTTTGAATCAATATATATTCAGCCCTACAAATTCATAGTTTATATATATATATATATATATATATATATGTGAATAAAAGACAGTGGCGATCACAGTGAGAGCTTCGGCTCTCCTCTCCCAACCCGTCTGGTCAGCGTGGGAGCAGTAGACCAACTCCTCCCTTCGGGGAGAGGCCTCATCCACTAGTGGATTGAATATGGCTGTGATTTATTTATTTATATATATATATCCTTTACCAGAATAGGAGGCAAATTTCCGTACAGCTAAATTCAGTGCAAAACAGTTCACTCAAATATTAAATTTACTGTTGAACATCTAACTAAGGAATTTTAAACTTTCAGGATCTATTTATCAGTTTATTTTACTGCTTTATAAAGACAACACCAACCACATATATATTAAGAAGCCTAATTAATGGGCAAGATAGAGTAAAATTAGTGAAGATAGAGAAATAGGACACATCATAAGAAGATGCGTGGAATAATGGAATTCATGTTCAAAATTATGATTGCTTTGTACATAGTGTAGGGTTACATCAAGTGACGTTAAAGTTTTATTTTTTCTTTATTTTTTTTTAACACAAAGCGTGGCACTCTTTACATCGAACGATTTCTGTCACATTGCTAGACTCTATTGTCCCAAACAATAAACCTCTTCAGAAAAGTAATTTGTAAATTGTAAGTATGATTAAGAAAAAAATCTCAAAATTATCCATTACATCCGTAAACGTTTCCATTCCTATTATGTGAAGACGCCTTCGGCGAAACACTGCCACCTTTTTATATATGTATAAAGATTTTGTACACCTGTTTGTGATTTCTAATATGTAAGTAACATTCTTCTACCTTATTTTATCATTTTCTGTACGAATACTAAAGATTTTATCTTCAGAAATAATAAATGTTCATTTCGTATACAAAAGAAAGGATGTTTCGGTATAATCTTTAATACTTGTAAAGTTTTTGGAAATATAAATCCCCCCAAGAAAAGGAAAGGTTACTTTCTAAACATTATCGGTTTAAAACAAATAGGTAACTGTATGATGAAATGAACAGTTAGTTTTAAATAACATTCGTGGTGGCGAGAGAGGCTATACTTGTACTTACTGTAAGTGTATACAGCTGCCTCCAATTGCAGAAATATAATAATTATTTCCTTTAACGTTTTCGAAGTGAACACACTTCTTCAGAACGACAGACGTCCAAGAATATAGGTTAACCTTTCTCGTACAAGCTTAAGAACATACACGAATTATCTATCAAGGTACCCAAACAAAATTTTGTATAATTTTGCGTATCCTATCCAAAATATTCGGCTCATCATTGTCATTCACATTATCACCATTATGATTACCACCGTACAACATATTTATTACTCCCTCCAAAACCTTCGGATTCTCAGTATTATATTTACTTTTCAACAACTTGAATATGCTAGGAATTAATCACTAACACTTCCCCACTCGACCGCATTTCATTCCTTACTCCAGATTCTCAAGCTAATGAAGCACCAATTTCAGTAATATGCAGTTGTGGTATGTATTGTTGTCATATCATAAACTGTTTCATTTGTCGACACAGTAATGAAACATAAAGCAGACGGTAAGGGGAAGAGAGAGAAGAATAAAACAGTGTACCAAGCTGGGTGCAAATATACCCACGATCATCATTAGCGGCATAATTAAATAAATACAATTCCGATTTTACTTTTGGTTTTATCATGATATTCAAAAATGTCTATTTGACAATGTAACTATGGGTGAACCACCATAAAGTTAATGCATACAATAATTTAAAAATAAACAGCTTGGTACGAGAAAGGTTAAAAGAGACAGATATAAGTGAAAAATTAGAAATAATAGAAGAAAAAAAAAATCTAAACATTAATGACATTTCTGCACGCCCAGTACTAGTTATTTTCAAATTTTCATTTGAATATTTCACGACGGTTCACATGTGTATATGTAGATTTATTCGGATAGAAGGCAGTGGGGGAATTACTGGATGATGTCAGCTTTTGTTATTTCCATTGTTCCAGGTTGACAGATACTGGGTAATATTTGTTCGATATATTCTATTGTGTGTGTGAAGTTCTTGTTGTATAGAAATATTTTGTAGATGACGTAAGTTCTCATCAGAAAAAGAAATGCATTTCAGCACGTAACTCGTCGCTAATCATTCGCATAGTTGTATTCCTTTTGCTCTGCGTGACTTTTCATTTACATATTCTTTTGTAGGCTGTTCCCAACGTTCCTCAGAGAATAGCTTCAAGACATACAGCGAGGCTTAAACATGCACTTCCGGATGTGAATCGTAAGTACTTACTGTAACTCTACTGTTAAGAACTTCCACTTGGGTTCAGTTACTAGAAGTGACACCTCATTGTGCTTGTTTGTGTCGTTAAAAATGTATTCATTTTAAAATTCAGTGTTAGTTCACTTGCTTCCATTTCTGTATTAAACGCTATTTCAAGTAATCAATTTTTCTTGTTATATACAGTCAAGAACGAAAAAATGTACCTCCCTGGAGTATCATTCGTAAATCCTTTTGTTTTTACAAGTCTTATTTAGACCTTAAATACAGGACTCAGTGACCCAGTTCTGTTCTTGGTTTCTTACTAACGTTGACCTCACACTAACCGGAAGAACCAAAACCGTTTGCACATTGTTCATGAAAATTGTCCATTAAGGTAAAACTAATGATTAAAAAAAATAGAGAAGGGATATTTACAACATTATAGTTCCACTTTAAATTGAAATTCGACGAAATACAAAGACATGCTTATATAAATCTTTCCAGAGTCCATCGTTCAGACAATTACTAGATCCGAAACAATAGACTTTTGTTTTGTTTTCCATTTTTGTAATTCGTGTCTTGATTTGAACGATGTCACGTCTATATTGCTTATGTATATTTCTATATAATTGTAATATCTTTTTCTCACAGCTTGCTTCCATGATCTTGGCCTCCCTTACTTTTACAGAACCAGTAAGTTTGATTGGGTATTATGTTAAATGTTGAATTCCATTTATTTCTTGATTTATCAAAATCATACTTTTTATTCTATGAATGTTGTATGTCTTTTTCAGCATGAAAACTGCAGCAGATAAATTTTTTAATGTATTTATTTTCTCTTGAAAAAATATGTGAACCTATTTTGTAACCGTGTTCAAAGTATCGCTTGAAAGCTATCATAAATGTGATACGTATACATAGAGAGAAACCTTTTGTTGTTACCTGAGTGGAATTTGTTCAGGGTTGATTGTAATTGGAACTGTACATGTTTAAGAACATTTAGAATTCCTTCATACCTGTTGTGTTTTGTTGCAATCCGCGTGATATTCATTTTCCTTCAGTGTGAACTCAACAGGCGAAAACCCAATTACGTATTGAGCATACATATTATCACATACACAGTCTCTGTTTTTTTTTTTTTTTTAAGGAAAAAATCAAATTTAAAGAGAGAAAAAAAAAATGCTGTAGCTCATACTCCATATACTGACAATATTTTGACAATGACATTTAGATATTTTTACTTGCTTTCTTTAAGTAAAAAATAACTAGATCACATTCCCAAGATATTGAAGTAAACCCTGTAAATTCTGAATTTGAATTTATGTATGGCAACTTTGGCTCACCTCGTATTTTTTTTTAAATTGTGTAAATATAGTGAGAACGTAATTTTTTCTTCAACGTAAAGTAATTCATAGAGAGGGCGAATTTCAGAGGATACCAACCATAGGCACCTGGCAGAGAAACTCAAAATGCGGGTAATCTGTGTGTGTGTCATTATACAATTCGATTTGCTTAGCAGTCTCCGGGTGCAAGGAGGCTTTTATAAGTTCCGTATATTCGAAATACATCATCCATCGATTGTTAATTTGCCAAAGGTTTGTATTTACTAGAACGTATTTACTGCCAATTAGTTAGTAAATACAAACAAAATCGAATCTAGAATTTTAGGAGAGGATTTTTTGTTTTTGACGTGGACATGTTAAGTTCTAAAAGTATAGCATAATCAAACTTCCAGTAAATGTCCTGTTTACATTTGAATTTAAATTTATTTCTGGCCTGTTCGGCAAATTTTACATATGCCTAAATACCCTGTGTAGTGGAAAATGTAGAATATAAATAGTAATTCTTAATCTGTAATAATACAAATTCATCTCCTAAATTACATAATAGACAATGTAACATTGTTCACCAAGAGACTGAAGAAAGAAGACAACGGAATTACTCTTAATGTAACTCACTCAAGATACTCACAGGTAGAAGGGCCGCGGTGGATCAATGGTAGAGTGCTCACCTCTGGTGCTTGCGGTCGTTGGTTCGATCCCTACTCGTGCTATGTGGTGGGTTTTTCGGGGTTCTTCAGTTTCCTCCCACTTTCTTCATCCCGTCCTCGTCCATCTGGCCTGAACCAAAGTTGCCAAAAGGCCTTAAAAATTAAATTCAATTTCTAAATTCACAGACATAACGGCTTCATATTCACATCGGTGCTTACAGAATCCAGTAAGACCGCTGAGTCTCATAATTATTTTGAAAATAATCATATCAGGAGAACACAATTTAATGAAATACAATTGAAATGAAGGATTCAATTGACTTTGCTCTCCCTTTTTTCCGCTAACGTGCTGTGAAGGTAGTCATCTTTAGTGGTTCAATATCTGCAATTCAAGCAATATCCACACATTACTAAGTAAAGAACAGAAATTTAGATGCCGCAATAATGCTCCAAATCTTCAGAAACAGTTGCATCTTGTCTACAATTAAGTGTATAGCCTTGTCAGCCTGTTTTAATTAAGTATGGATACTAGGCCTTAATATAATTATATTGACATCTAATGTTTTAGATTTAAGGGAAGTTCGTCTTGGTCACCCTGCATTACAGAGAAGAAAAAATTTGTTGTCGTACAGCCTTCTTAACCGGAAACGATTTATGTCTATAGACAACGTGGAAAATCATACTGAATCATAAATCTCTAAGGATGTACATTGTACAATGTACTTACGTGTAATTACATGTAAGTACATTGTAAATGCTTTACTTGTACTTCCTCCTTGCGCATCATAGTTATACTATGTATATATCTCTAATATCAGATAACTCTGAACAACATGTGTCCATCTACTTCGACTTCATACAAACTAATCTGTCTAGTAACGTAATTTCACAGACTAAACATCATAGGTCGAGCAACACAAAATGTTATGGACATTAATCGTTCCCGGTTAAGAAGGCTGTAGGACTACAAAATTTTTCCTCTCTGTAATGCAGGGTGACCAAGACGAACTTCCCTTAAATCTAAAACATTAGATGTCAATATAATTATATTAAGGCCTTGCATCCATACTTAGTTAAAACAGGCTGACAAGGCTATACACTTAACTGTAGAAAGACACAGCAAGCATTACAGTTTCATTGTTCTAACAACATCTTTCTCAGACGACACACTGCTCACCACTCCGAAACGCAGCGAAAGAGTGTTGATTAGTATGTTGTCTGAGGAAGATGATGTTAGAACAATGAAACTGTAATGCTTGCTGTGTCTTTTTATAATGAACTTAAGTGTATAGACTCTTTAGCCTGTTTTAATTAAATTAGATATCAGGCAGCTATTCACAGTTCGTAATATATCTGCTATAATTTTAACCCTTATTCGTTAGCGAATTCATTTTGAAATTCGTAAGAGAATTTGACTGGAAATATTGACAAGACTCGAATTGGTTCCGAATATAGAAAATATTAAATAGTAACACGTCGTGACTATGTTACTTTTGAAAATCGAGACATTCTAAAAGTGTATTAAATTCTGAAAGTTAAGAAATCGTTGTAGTTAATAGTGATCAGCTCTGAACACATTCTTTCCTGAATAAACTGTTTCATTTAGAAAATTTACAAAACTCCCATTTTACTTAATTGGATGTTTTGCTTCAAGAAACCATATCTTTGTTGCTTGTTGATATGCAAATTACGTTACCGTAGTTTCCCATTTTCGCCCTTCGAATGCATCTCTTCCATTTCCCAGTTTCGATAATATTTCTGCGCCTCAGTGAACTTCCTTTTATCTTAGTTAATAACTCAGTTTGTTTCTGATTATTCATTCTTTATTTTGTCTAGAAGTAGGCATGTTGTAAGCTTTCGGCCAGGTGGTGGTGACGTATATTTTTATTGATGCAATACTTTGAAATGCTTTTTTATTTCTCTCTATTTTAGAAAGTTCCAATTCTGATAGTACTCTTCAAAGGGAGAGCCAGCCTTCATCTGTCACTCCACAGTACACTGATGTGTCTAGAGCGTGGGACATCATGGATATAATGAATAACATTCAAGTAAGACAAAACTCTTTGCTTTTTAATACTATATCTTTATCAAAGTGAATTATACTTAAAAAATCTAAAGCCACGTTGAGGATCGATATTTGTCCAGTCGACTGCGCGCATTGGCATTCGAAAAGGATTTTTAGAAACGTAGAAAACATATTAAGATTTCAAACGTAAATCTACACTAATGTTACTGTGGGCGTAAATTACGTTTAGAGGATCAGCCGGTTTACACGTTACGCCTCCCCATTTAAGTCGTTAACGAAGTGTTATGTTGGTTTCGTCCCAAATACTTTAGTGACGTTATTTCTTGCTTAGATTTTTTTCCTCGTAATTTTGACTCTTGACTTGGGAACATTTCTTCAGGGAGTTTCAGGTCATCGTGAATCGACGTGACCAAATCACCACAACTCTGTATTCCAAGTATATCAACGCACATACACTCATTTCCGAGCATCTGAATATTCATATTACGTAGTGAAGATCCACGTATCCATCTAAACTTCCCAATTATTTTTACCTCACTTGATTCTCTTCAGTGCTCAAATCTCACTTTTGCGTATCAACCTTACAGCAGAGTACACGAAATTTCGTGGGGAACATCTCACTAAAAACCACTATATAATCAATGCTAACGCTCGCGCTTAGTCCGTCACCTACAGTATATAAGAAATCCGATCGAGTGAAGGAAAATTCCGTGAAATCTAAAGATTATATTAGCAATTCTATAAGAATATTAATTTTGTATCATTACTGTATATGCTTCAAACAACTGGCGAAATATCTTTCCTCAGCGTACATTTTTCAATATGACAATGTATTGATTTTTTCTAAAGGAAAAGAAACATAACTAGTAAGGTGGTTCGGAAGAAATTTTTTTCGAAATTCAATTGGACAGGGTGCGTAAATGTTGCCTATGGACAACAATAGCTTATGCATAAAATTTGAGACTTTGGTCAACTCCTTCCTTTGCCACAAGGGGACTGAAATTTTGCAATGCTGTGTTTATGCTAGGCAACCCACACAACAGGAAAACAGCAATTCACAGTTCCTCTTGCGTCAATTGAAGGAATAAACCAAAATATCTCAAATTTTGTGCATAAACTACTATTGTAGGCAACTTTTGCGCGATTTTTTATAAAAAGGTGTGTATTTTTTTCGCACCACTCTAATAACTACACTTCCTTTGAAAACCACCTACAACCGAAGTTGCACTGTGTATACATAAGCGAAACACTTTTGAATCGTATACCTCCTAGTAAATTGCACATGGGTTAATTTGGGTAGTGGGGGCAATAAATTTTGCTTATACTGAGTCCATTTGAGATCAGTTGGTTGTTGAGTAAGCTCTCTTCTGCAAAATTGAATAAAAGGCAGATCGTTGAAGCAGGCGTATTTATAGTGTCATCGGGTACAAAATGTATTGCGTTCAGAAGCAAAGCGAGATTTAAGAAAACTGAGATGTAAACTTTGCAGATTGCAAAACGTGAACTAGCTACGTGGGTCAAGAGATTTCAAGAGCCGAAAGTCTTCAGAAAGAAGATCCGCGCTCAAATCGAACTTATGCTTTATGAACTTTGTCTGAGTTAGTGTTTGCCTCTGGGTACCAACGTCCCAGTTATAGGTTCCAAAAGATTAAAGTAAAGGGTACTGAACAAATCTAGTTTTGGTTGAGTAATTTGATACTAACGTTGTAAAGGTATTTCTTCACTTGGTATAAAGGCAAGTTTTGTGTCTGATATTGCAGTTTTCGTTACACGTACCTTTGTAATTAATCAATGATACCAAAATTTGGTTGATCTCGAAGGCGATTTTTTGCTTTCAGATGTCATAATTTATTCATAAAGTGACATGTTGATCAATATTCAGAGGTGCCAGCGATTTCGAATTATTCGTTATGACGAGCGTTTTAATTTTATTTATTTTTAAATATGAAGCGAGGGTCAATTTTCTTTTAGCTTTTCTTTTTTGACAATAGTAATAAATCTTTTTTATTTCTTACGTCTGTATTTTTGTTATAATTTTAGTTTCTGGTTTGGGGAAAACGTTTTTTCAGAATGAAAATCGTATTTGGACTTCAATTTCCTCACTTTCGAAAACCAATCAGTCAAAAAGATAGAGTTGACAGGTAGGTTCAGTGTTCTGTGTTCGAAAATTCAGTGAGTTTGGTATTTGTTTGACTTTGTCTCCTGTTACCTGGTTAACCACCGTTCCCTTCCATCTCTTGTTAAGGAAATGAAAAATTAGGTTTTACAACCCAGAACTATTTTTCTTCTGCTTGTTTTCGCACGTATGAAGACAGGACATTTGTGAACTGTTGGCACCTCTGATAAAAATAAAATCAGTGGTATGAAATTTTGTTCTTAACCTAATATCTTCCCTTTTAATTTCAGTCTGTTAATAATTGTGAGTCAAATTCAGAATGGTCGAAGGTAGATGTTTTTGGAGAAGAAAGTGAATGCACCCACGAAAAGTAAGATTTTTTAAAAAAAATTATTCATTTTGCATTTATAAATTTTGTAGTGTGTTTAGTGTGTGTCAGTGCGGATCATTTATTAATTCTTATCCTTATTATCTATAGGTGAGTAAAACGGCTTTTCTGCATAATCCTGAGTTAATTTGCAAAACACATTTATTTCCGTTTGTCGTCAGTGACGATCCTTCTGAACGCTAGGTATAGATGCATTTGTGCGTAGAGTAAAACAGATTTGTACTTACTTTTTATCAAGCTAAGTGCTTTAGAATAAAAGAGCATTAGAATTTCAAAAATATTGATAGCTGCCATTCGTTAATATACTTTTTCTAAGCTTTTTGTTACATCTGCAGACTATCCTATCATGTGATGGCTGACGGAAAACGTACTCGCCTCGTGATCGAAAAGACCTGGGTTTTAATTCCAGGAATCACCCGTAGCTATAGTACCTGCCTTCCCTATACCTTTTTTCTACGGTAAAGTAAAGGGTAAGGCTTAAGATAAAGCATAATATCCACTGGATATAGATCGCTTGTGTTATTTATATTGCTTGTATTCCGTTTTATTTAATATCTCCTACCTTAATCGATTCTTAGAAATGCTAGTCGAGGGTTATAAAAAAAATATGTAGACCACTGACTAGTAAGGAAGACTGCCAAGTAATTGGGAATTCGAGCTTTGACTTCTTATTTATAAGACTTAATCTTTTTATTACTACCTACTAGGTTTGTCTACAACTTGTGCTACAAGTGAGTGATAGTAAGAAATCATCTTTGTTAGTATTCTTGGTCCTGGTCTCCAATAAAAAAAAAAAAAAATGATTTCGAAATTATCCAGTGCTTTTTCTTCAGCCTCATTATTTTATGCCGTCGAATATGCACTGACAAAATGAAATCCGCAACACCAAGAAGTTATACGAGGTAAATGACGTGGGCAGCAATTAAATTAAAACGCATTGCAGAGTTACAGCCTACAGGATGCGCGCTCAGTGCTACGGTGCATCCGGAATGAACTGTTCCAGTAGACAGTAAACACATGTGAAGCTGTTCGTAAGCATTAGTGCCACTGTAAGAGGCTGTGATAACGTATGCTGTACGAGTATACAGAATGCCTGTAAGACTTGCACATGAGCAATTAACCCAATTTAAACGAGACCGTGTGATACCCCTTCGAGATGGTGGATTCTCCTTTCATAATATCGCAACCATGATTAGTCAGGAAACCTGCACCATATACAATTACTGGCAGCAAGAAAAGACACTACTACCAGACACCCTGATTTCGGGTGCTCGCGGTCCTCTGGTGCACACTCACAGGATGGCCGTAGTGGATTGGAAGACGTCTGCAAATACAATTCGAGCCGCCGCGACTGCCGCATCGTAACCGAGCGACTGTAGCTCAATTGGTAGAATGTTGGCTTCGCATTTATGAAGCCCTGGGTTAAATATCAGCAGCCGACCGTCTTGATTAAGGGTTTCCCGAGATTTTTCAAGGCCCATCAGGCAAATAACAGGATGATACTTCCGCATCCTTTCTCTATCCAGCCTGAGACATTGATGCTTCCAAAAATAAATTCAAATCCGAATTTCCCACTTCAACATCCGTTGAGCAAACTGGTGAAGAGTGACAGTAGAGGACTCAATGATATAACTCTGTGCTCTTCACGGACGAAAGCTGTTCGTCCCCCCGGCACACGGATGCCGTACAGAGTCATGAAACGAGACCTGGTGAACATTCGTTGTCAAGCTACATGCTTTCGTCTACGTACCAGCATTATAGTGTGGGGTGGGATTTCCTATAATAACGGGACCATCCTTGTTGTTCATCCGCATATCACGACGGCTAATATTTACGTCGGAATTGTAATCCGACAAGATTACCAAATTTTGAATTGGAGAGTAAGTGAATTGGTATTAACGGCCTAAAGAAACTGGTGAGCTTCTATTGATGGGACATACAGTTTTGGTAAGGTGGACTTCGAGCCCATTCAAATGACTCACAGGAGACTTCTACCCGTGACCACGAACATAGAAAGCGAGTGTGCTAACCATTGAGCTTACGTGGGAAGTAATTGGATGTGAACGACGAAATCATCCGCATCCAGCAACAACTATGCCAATCCGACCGCGCAGGTGCAGCAGTCGTGGAACGCGATTCCACAGGATGACGTACAACAGCTCTGCGCTAGGATGCATGAAGGCCTGCATTTAATAAGACTGTGACTGCAGCGGTAACAGGACGACGATGCAGCTTTGATATGCTGAGAGTTGTGGCTTTCTGTCAGTGTAATATATCATGTGTAATAATCTGCTGTCCAGATTACATTCACCTAACATAGCTTCTTGGATTTGGGATTTCATATTTCGTCAATCTAGTTCTGTCATCATTGTGTGAAGCTCGAATCGCATTTTCATTGGACATATTTACCATTACTTTACAATAGATAGAATTTTGTCCGACCATTTCTAGACTAACGTAATATACTTCTTGTGTGCGTCCTTACTTTCGGTTGTAAACTGTAAAAGTAATTATTTTCGTTGTTTTTTTTTTTAGCATGTTCGTTCTGTCGTGTTGCTTTTATTGAAAAATGTGTATCGTATCATATTCAGTTCTGAATTACATGCTAAGTTGTGATTTTAAATTGTTACTTGGTGCTGTTTTCCCCATATATACTGTACACGATGATACAGTTGGTGTAAAAACTGAGGAATTTTGGTATAGATTGAACATTTGGAAATAATAGGAATAATTAGTCTGAATATCCTGTTACAGTATATAATTTATTCATTTTCTTTTTATAAAATCATGCTGATATGGTCTTGAAAAAAATTAACCAAACGATTTGGGTAGGGTGTGTTGATACAAGCAGTAGAATAGAACTTAAAGACATGCAAGGAATTAACGTGATTACTCTTAATTTATACTTGAATTTTTGTAGACTATGTAGGCGTTATAAATCTATCATTCAATCGGTTGGTTGTGATCATCAGTTCGTATGTCATAACTAACGTTATTTGAATTTCAGCTAGCGTGTAGTGAATCAATTCCGAAGCAGATAGGGAACGTGAAATGAAGCACTTGCTTCATCTACATTTATTTGCATTTGAAGACAGTTTTTGCAAAACTTGATGTGTTAAATAATAATAATCAGGAGAGAGAGAGAGAGAATTAATTTGGAAAAAGATAATTATATTTTTCACTTAAAGTTATAATTAGAGTATATTACGAGGTTACACGTGTTTCAAGTTGGAAACTATACACTGTAATAAACCTTAAAATACAAGTTTTTTCAAAATTTGCTTTCTTCACCTAGTATAATTTTTGTATAGAAGCCATTTTCGTACTAAACTGAAATTCACATCAATATAAGGTATATATTTACAATGTAAGTATCACTTTTGTATGTCGCGTCACATTTGCACATTTTGAATAGAAAACAAACATGAAAAAATCTAAATCAAATCGTATTCTGGTGTGTGAACTTTTAGCGTTTATACATTTTTTAACTGCACTTGTTCTGACGCTTCAGCAATAACATCGAAATTGCTTTTATCACAGTTCACTGCTTTTCATCACATTTTCATAAAATGAGTTGGCGTACTCTGGCACAACGAAGAATTACATCGATTTTGAAATGTCTTCCCTCTTAATTTTACTCACATGGTTTGATTGTTTCTGTATTGTGGCATCATCCATGAGTTTGAAGATTTTCTCCCCAGATTTGGGTACTTCCACCGTAGTTTAATACTGAGAACGCATACCTCAGTGAAATTGATACAGATTTTCTCTGACCGATTTTGCTGTATTTTATACATTGGAAGCTCTGAAATTTGAAAATCTCGGTTACTTATTTTTTACAGTCTCAGTTGATTTTTCTTTCAAATCATAGACTTTCCAGTCCTCTTCTGAGATTTTCATAATTCCGTAATTGCTCATTACATCATAGTATTCATTTGGAGGTAATATTTCTTTCAGCCTTTAGTTTTTCTAAATTCCCCAAAACTCTATCCGGAAAAAAAAAATGCTTTAGAAAGCATATTTTACAGTAACTGGTGCGTAGTAGAAAGCTAAAGTAGATAATAATAATAATAAACGTTCACATTTAATCTCGGGGGTTAAAATCAAGTTCTACAAAAACTGATAACACCATCACATAGAAGCCTAAATTATGAATCTATATTTTATTATATGTCAGCAGATTTTTTGCAGCAAGTTTGCAGAAACTGTTCTCATATGTGTGGATGAGACATCTTTTTCTTACAAGAGAATGATCAATTCAGTACTAATTAGTGTGCATAGTTCTCCTTAAATCGATATCAGTAATTCTAGTGCTTCATTTCGTCCAGTATCCTCGTGATTGAAAGAAAAACTAATTTTTTTGACATTGACTCATACCCGCGAGTTCCTAACTGTAAACACATACCCAAACCCAAAAATCTGGGAAAGATAAGCGGTTGATATTTATGAAACATTATTGTAAATAAACCCTAAAATTCAAATTATTAATAAGACAATATTAACTCAAAAGTACGGAGTATTTGGATTGTATATACATGTTAAGAAAATACACTTTGAACACTCACATTTGTTTCGAACAGCCCAGTTCACATATTTATTTGGTGAATAGTATACTATAAAGCAATTTCTTCTTTCGACGTTACCAAATTTGTGGTAGAAACTCATAAATGAAAGAATGTCACCTACCTTCAGTTAAAGTACATAGCATTAAAATGAAATGTCGGTGAATAGTTGTTCTTTAAATCTTTTATTTCTTATTAAACATCCAGATACAACTGATAAGGCATTTTACATTGAGCTGTTAGGAGAAACGAATGCATAAACGAGATCGTGCTATAATAGAAGTAACATATACACGAAAAGTACGAGGGTCGTCCAGAAAGTAAAGAATGTTTGCACACCACGCCTAGCGCAGATCTCACACTACCACGATTGCTTGTGCGTCAGTCAGCTCCCCTCCCCACCTCAATACGAACCGAGTTTCGTTGCTGACCGGTCACGTGTGTTGTTCCTGTCAGGGTGTCAAAATGGCAGCGCCTATTGAAAAGTGTGAAATCCAGTGTTTTGGGACCGCAAAGGTTTCATCCATGTGGAATTCATGCCTAGAGGGGAAACAATAAACTCGGCAGCCTATCGTGAGACTCTACGACGACTTAGACGTGCCATCCAAAACAAGAGACTTGGAATGTTGTCTGCAAAGATGTTTCTGATTCACGACAACGCTCGGCTTCATGCATCTGCAGCAACACAGGAGGAACTTCTACGTTTGAAGTGGGAAATTTTTGGACATCCCCCTAACAGCCGTGATTTGGCACCAAGCAATTCTCACCTGTTCCCAAAATTAAAGGAATTTTTGGGTGGGAAACGGTTCGTAAATGATGAGAACCTCAAAGAAGCAGTCGCTTCCTGGCTCAAGTCATTGGCGGCAGAAGAGTACAACAGCGGCATTGAGAAACTTGTTCCTCGTTACAATAAGTGCCTCGACCGCTACGGCGACTACATTGAAAACTAGAGTAAGGTCCGGTAACATTGTAAATAAAGTATTGTAATGATATCTTTAGTTATTAGTTATGCCCAATCGTTATTTACTTTCTGGACTACCCTCGTATCTGGAGATTGTATTTAACTTAACCAGTCCTTGTGATGTAGTGATTATGATCGCGGATTTTCGAATTAGCGTTGGAGAGGAACGCAAGTTCGAGTGTGCTGCCGACCTTCAATTATTGAGAATTTCCCGGACTTTCCACAGTTTTAATAGGCGAATGCCGGGGTGGTACTAAGGATAAGATACTGATTGCTACCATCTTCATCCCATTCCTCGTTTTCGAGAGGCGTCATCCCTCAGTTTCGACGGACCTTTTTTTTATTAATTCAAGTCGATTTTATTAATTCCAATATTGTTATTACAGTTCGATTACAAGATTTGTACAGATTCAAAGAGAATTTGGGCTTCTGCAGTTATTGGATTCTACTTTTGATGATACAGGTGTACTGGCTAATGAATGTAAAAGAAAACAACTGTGGTTTAGCAAAAGATAAATAACTTTTGTTATGGTAACCTGGAAAAGGGTGAGCGTTGAATTAAGAAGAGCCTGGATGTACTACATCAAGTACATGCGAGCTCAAACACACACAGAAAAACTCTTCTAAAGTATCTTTACATCTTACTTTCCTGTTCACTGCTTTATAAAATGATTACTGTTCATATCCGTATCTCGGACTTAAAGTATTTATTTCTTCGCCACTCTCGTATCTTCAATTCGGGAAACGAGTCAACTGATAACTAAATGTTTACCCAAGGATAGTAACTTTTTTTGTATTGGTGGATTGGTACTTATTTGTCTGTCTGGCTTACTGTGGGTAAAGCACTTTTCATTTTTGGGTACTGCCAGTAGTTACTACAAATACGTAGTAATCGGTAATTGATACTCCTCTGTGGCGTAAGGTATGGTAAGGCACGTACATTTATTACGGAGCACATTACACATAAACCTATAGTTCTTATAGCTAAGTAATGTTGTGAAATCTGGAGCGGCCATTGGTTTAAGGGAATCCACGTTATATAATTCAGCGAACTATAACTTAATTTGCATGAGCCTTAATGCATACAACGTTTTGAGCTATTTTGGACACCAGTTGGCTGTGGAACTCTTGAAAGACAAAACATATTTTTCTGTTTACATTTCGTTGCATTAAGTTGAACGTTACTGCTTGAACTTTACTTGCTGTGAGCTTTTTCAGTGTTATGGCTTAGAACTGATTATGCACTATTTATTTCTTGTATATGAGTTTAATGCTTTTGCAAGACAATTGAAATGCTTATTGCCAGTACTATAAGTAATTGTACAATAGTTTGTAAGTATTTTGATGTGCTGAAGCAAATAGTAGACGTCAATACACACTTCTTCTACTCTTACTTTGTGCATACTGTTAAATATATATATACAGGCTTCTTACGTGTAGATGGAATCACATTTCTGAAACTATGGGTCAATTCACAGAGAGAGAGAGAGAGTATTTTTTTTATTTGGAATAAATTATTTTTATCACACCGGGTAACTCCACTAAAATTTCCTCCCCTCTTTTTTGTAAAAAAAAAATTTTAAAAAAAAAAAAGTATTCCGGTGCTACAATTATAGCGAATACTACTTGAATTATCGTTGTATGTAAATGTACTGAAAATAACGAGTAAATAATTAGTATAAATTCGTCCTATTGTCATATTAATTGAACGGGACAGGCGTAAGCCATAGTGCTGTTACCGCCCATAAAATTAATTTTATCTTATTATATTAATTGGACCTAGGTTCGCTTGTATTTCCTCTTTAATCTTTTTCTCAACCGACGAGAACTTTTCGAAACCTAGACCGCGACAAATTATAGCAGAATAGTGGGTTAACAAGTTACACAACCCTTTACATTTGTATTTACTAAGCTGGCACAAAAGCGGCACTTGATTAGGAAGAGGTTAAAACTATGAGTTGAAGTTTTCAGTTTGGGATGTCTGTGAAAACAGTGGTGCAACCAGATTTTCCTTTTGGCTACTTTGGAACTGTGAGGGCGCGGTGTTTCAGTTGTAGACCGCTCACCTCTGGGTATGAGGTCTTGGTTTCGATTCTTTCTCTCTCTTTTTTTTGGAGGGGGGGGGTCCCGTTTCCTCCTCCTTTCTTCATTCCACCAATTCGGCCTGAGCCAAAGTTGCCTAAATTAGGCCATAAAAATGAAACTTAACAAAATCCGTTAATTTTCGCGTCCACACGGTTAATTATGTTACGTTCGAGTCGCGTGGAATATACGTAAGTTAATTGCCTCACCCTCACTCACTCACTGGCTGTCTCTAAGTGAATAAACCCATAGTTAATTGATTTTCATTATTCGCTAATTCTGCTCGTCATGTATCAACTAGGTAATAAATAAAACATTTCTTAAATATGATAACACTTGAGCTTTTGCTAGAAAATACACACGAGCACTGTTTTTATTGAATCTGTACATTTAGCTCTCTGTTTAGGCGATAGCATGATTTCTGTGTTTAAAAGTCCAAGAATGTTAGTATCTTGTGTCATCTGCAGAGAGCAGAATACAGCCAAAGAGTGTATATGTCCTAAAAAGGAATCTCCAAAAGGATTACTGAATTCTTCTAAACCTAGGAGACATCCGCTAAGTGGGACTGAAGTCTTTAAAATGTCCCTCAGGTACTGTATTATTTACATTTTCAGATTGTGTGATGTGATACCTTGCATAATAAACCTTATTTAAAGTTCCATAGGAAGATTCCAATAGATTCGTGGGTGGTGCTGATTCTAAGTAGCACAATTGTTTGTGTTTCCTACCAGAACTTTAGTTATTAATTCAGACATCAAGCTTTTATTTCAGCCTCATCGTTTTAACTTCTCGTAGACTTAACAGTTTCATTTAGTAATGCTTGAATGTTAATGCTGTGCTACTTATAAGGTCAGCTATTATAATGTGCTAAAGAACTGCGGACGTTTTAGAATCAGGATTATAATTTCCTTTTGTTATGGTTTATTTCAAGGTTTTTCTTCTAGAATTAAACAAGTAATCAAGTATTGTTGAACCTTAACTTAAAACTTAGAAGATTATGTGAATAATAAGTAGTCATATTAGCTGTGGGAAGTATCATTCGTAACATTACATAATTCAGCAGAATTTAGATGACTTAAAATGTTCATATCTATAGTACGATGTCAATTTCGTGTTCTCGGACAGGAGATACTTGCTGGTTAGACAAAAGTATAATTCTTCCACACCTGTTTGGAAAACGGCAATACTTGCAGAAGAACGTGATATCAAGTCTTTATCTAAGTGATCTCAAACGAAATATCTATATCATTTCTCCATATTCCCTTGTACTTTACGTGAATTATAGTTCAGTTGCAGAAGTGTTCACATCATTTTACGTTGCCTTAAATATATTGCCGTGTGATCTCATCAAAATTTTACGCTCTTTACTTCTAATTCAGGCAACATGATTTCGTGTAACAGGTAACAATGCAAATTCATAGTGACATCTTTGAGTAGTACAGAGAAACATCGATTGAGAAGCTGATGCCTTGATACAACTATTGATACATTCATGTTATACCGTAAAAGTAGCATCTTCATCACTCTTGAGAGATTTTTACAGGCTAACTAATTTTGAACTAGATACAAGATAGAAAACTTGGTTTCATTCGTATATTGTTTTTCTTTACATTCTTAGAACGGATTTCTCGAGGAAAGAACTAACGTATATTAAGTATTGTTTGGTAATTTAATTGTATGCGAAGTTTTATGTAGCGGGTGTTTTTAAATTTCTAAGCACCGAGAGTAATATTCTCATCATCAGTAGTTTTGTCGTAAGATAGGTTCAACTGGAAAGACACCGTGTTGAACTTTTACTGTCTTATGCAGACCGCCATCATCTGTCATTCGTTTTCACACATCCGTCAATATTCCAGAGCTTCGTCTTCCTCTCTCTCCTTCAGTTTTGACCTTTGTAATTTATGTGCAAACAGTTCCTTCCTCCCCAGTGCATTCCGAAACTCTCCAGGAACCGTTCCTCCTCCTCCCCCAGTTCACTGAGCCGTACAAAACCACGTTTTATATGCTTCGCAAACATTTTCCTCAGATCTCTTGGAATCTTCCATGATGTAATCAATACCCTCAGCGTCTTGGAATGCTTCTTTCCCAACGATATTCTGTTTTTTTTTATTTATGGTGTGTATACCACCATATATATATTGTTAATGGTATTGTGCAAAGTGATTAACAGACATAAAGATAGTGCAAAGGAGTGAAATTGTTGGAGAAAGTTCACTCAGTTTGGAAGGTGCGGAATGCCTCTCCCCCACTGTAACACTTTCTAATATAAAAAAGAAATTACACGCAAAATATTTTTCTTATTGTTGAACCTACTTGACTCCTACTTCCTGCGTTGATAAAAGAATTTTTGTCATTTCTTTATAATAGACGTGAATCGTATGAACAGAGGCTTCTGTATGTAGAATTCGAGGACGACTATGCTAAACGAGTATTAATTTATTGAATTAGTTTGTTCGTTTCCGATATATATATAATTTTTAAATGTAACATTGAGTATGGGCATTTCCACTTTTATTATTATGATGCTAGAAAAAGTCTGTATTCTTCGTGATCACGAAAATTCCACAAACAGCACACTTAACAATTGCTTTTAATTTGCGAGTTCTTGTTCGTGCGCTGAAAAATCTCGCCCTACGTTGTGACTTGCGATATTACAGAGAGTAGTGAAGTATACAAGAGTCTTCTTGATCTCTCAAAGAAAAATGAAATATATACAGGTTTATCAACGTTTACATTTTAACGTAACTTTTTACTCATGAAAGTAATTACTCATAAAAAGTAATTTTAAACTGTTACTTTTACGTAAATGAAAAATATAGCAAGTGATCTTAGGCCTATTCTACCATTCAACTTTACAACTTTTAACTTGAGTTGTGCTGTTGGTTACATTTATTTTTTTTCACGTACATACAATGTTGTAAAATGTAAAATAAGGATTTCGGTTTTTCAAGTGCATGAAATGTAAGATACTCTCCAGGAACCGTTCAAGTATGTGTGCAAGTTACTTTTTCAATAAAAATATCAGAAATGTTGATTGAATTTCTTCCGGATCACTTCGGAAAGGGCAATTAATCGCTTATTGGAATATAAGGGATTGATTTTCTCTGTAAACATCGTATTGAACTTACGATCCATTAAAATAATTACTTATTGTTACCATGGCAGTACGATGAAAATGACTATGTTACGAGTATCTACTATAAATGTAAGTCAGTAAATATGAAGCTACTATCAGACAACATCCTGTATAATAGAAGCGTACAGCTTGTATTCACGTCAGTTATTCAGTTTACTGACGTACATAGTTTCTTAACGAAGAAATGGGATGCTTTTTGCGTACAGCATGTCCATGTGGTACGGAAACTTGAAGTATTAGGAAGAGAAACATACTAAATCCCAAAAGTGCTGGTCTCGCTAATACATCGTGATTTTAGCAACGTAACGTGAAGAGGTCTCTTTCATAGTGCCTTTATATGTCTTTGTAGACAACACTACGCTTATATATGTGGGATATTGGACTGAGAGAATTGTCAAACCTGCAGTATATCCGTGCTCCACTCTTTCACTCGACGGGATTGGCCGTGCAACTAGATATATGGGAATTCTGGCAGGTGACTTTAGCAGAAGAAAATGAAACAATGGTATCTCGTGTCACATTATCATTTATTTATTGTGCCGAGGAGGTCGTAAGATCTCCTGGACTACTATTTCAGTTGCGCGTTATTTAATCTTAATGGAACTTCAGTTGGAACTCTGCTTGAAACCAAGCTTTGGTATATACATTTTTTAGTATCTTTTTTTCATTATAACTAATCGCCTAGATATCAATATAAATGATTATAATCTTTTAAGATATGTCAATTAATAATAATATATAATATTAATCATAATAATTAATTAAAACATGTAGATAATTATAATAGTACTTTAAGCTATAACTATATAACATCATTTAACGGACCGCCATCTTTCGAGCGCTAATTCAAACTTTTTTGTACTTCATTAGATTCGAAACTTTAAATACTTTAAAATGTTAATTATTGAACTTTAATTAATAAAAAAAAGATTTTTCATATTAAATATTTAAATATGAACCTCGTTGCTAGGCAGCGATAAACATCTATTAAATCATATGTCCACAAAATCAACTATACAGGTCACCACGACAAACGCTTGTCGGCCAAACTACCGCTTGACTACCCTCCCCTCCCCCACGGCGCGCGCTAGTCAGCCTGTAACCTTTTACATAACTGCGCCGCACGGTTTATTGTTGAATAGTTTGTATATTTCTTTCCACGAATTTTACATGTACTACTAATGAAAGCGGTTCTTCAATACATCTGGCATGCCCTGGCGTTTAAATGTGTGTCTCGAAAATTAATAAACCTATTTAAGAGCAATGAAGAAACTGTTAAGTAATTAACTGTTAGTATATTAACAGTTCTCTCATTATTTTATAATTGCAACTCAACGTGTTTACTAAAGTTACCGGAGAACTACAGGACGATTGGCGGGCGGGGACAGGTGAATGGAGCGCGAGCTCGGCTTACAGGTGCTACGTTTCGTTGCTCAAAGATCACCCCGTACTGGGAACCAAGATGTGACAAATCCGGTTACCATGCAAATTTTCTTTAAAAGAATGCATATTGCATTTCTATTTTAGCCTCTGTCGTGTGTTGCAAAAACTTTAAAATATTTTTTTCGTCCTTATACAGAATAATCAGCGAGGCTTTTCTACCAGCATGATTTTCTAGTTGGTAACATTTATTAGAAACTGAACTGAAAGTTTTAGTAGTAACACACGCTTGAAAGTTAAGTTTATTACTATTTCTGAATAAAGCACATTAAATTATATGAAATTAAGATCTGTCATATCTCTTTCTCTACTGTCGCAATATTAAAACGTATGTTGATGGTATCTTATGCCCGGAATGCATTTTAAACGATTGTACTTTAACGTTTAAAAATTTAATTTCTTGATATTTTCATCACACTGACTAATAGAGTACTTGCATTAGACCAAATTAGTCGTTTCTACCATCTTTTATTAGGAAATGGTATACGAGCAAGAAATGCAGGTACCCAAACATAATTTATGTAACAGAAATAGACCTGTAAAAACGGAAGTTTTCCAGGTATTTTAATGAAATTTTCCACAGTTGCTATATATATATATAAAAAGTTTTGACACTGTAAAGTGAAATTCGCTTATGGTAAAATCAATGTTAATCTAAGGAACAGCTTTTCCTTGTCTAATTTTATTAATTACAAAGAAATCACTGTTTGACTTAATTTTTTGGTAAGTAATAAAGTTGGACAAGGAAATGTTGTCCTCTGAATTAACATTGATTTTCCCATAAGCGTGGTTCACTTTTGAGTTTTAATTTACTGTAGGAAAATTATTTTCACAATATCAAACCTGGGTTTTCAATTCAATTTTATTATTTCCGATATTGATATTACATTACATTTACAGGTTTTAAGCAGATTTAAGAAGAATCCTAGCTTCAGCCGGATTCTCGTTTTGCTAATATCACATACAAGTTGCACATCGTAGTTTCGTGACAGATTTACAGTTTTAACAAGTACAATACAGAACACTAAAA
>JAGDQP010019929.1:16521-34095 GCA_022664845.1 Lepisma saccharinum | reverse complement strand
CTGGATTTTCTTGGGGATGATAGCTCGTTGTCAATATTTGTTTAATTCCAATGTCTACCAAAAAATTTCGCCACATATTAGACGTGAATTGAGTTCCATTATTCGTTAATAAGCGAGATGGACATCCACAATGTTTACCAAAATCCTGCAACCTTCTGATAACTTCTGTAGATTTCGCCTTACGTAAAGTATACAGCATTTCATACTTAGTGCATAAATCCACACAAGATAATATATACTCGAAAGTTTGTGATCTAGGTAACCTGCCAACAATATCCACAGATAATAATCCAATGGCGCATTTGCAATAATGTGACATTCTTCTTTGGAAATAGGTTAATTTCGAGGTTTAAAAGATATACTGATTCCGCATGCATTCACATAATTTCTTATTTCTGCTTTCATTTTTGTCCAATGAAATAATTTGTTTATGGTCAGATAAGTCCGCTTGATTCCAAAATGCCCGAAATCATCATGATAACGTTTTAGAACCTCACATCTGGATAACTTAGGAACAAAGCTATTCCAGTTCCTCTCAGTATGATGTTAAGTTAATATCATATCTTCATCTTGTTTAAAATTAATTCGAAACACAGTAATAGAAGACTCCTTATTCTTATTGATCTGTTCTAATAGTTCTCTGACTTCTTCATCAACTTGATAATCAGGCTTAAATGAAGAACCACAAGTTAGCAATGGACTCATTACATGTTCTTCCGATTTCTGATCCCAAGGTGAGCGACTAAACACATCTGCAATTTGATTGTGCTTACCTTTGATTACTCTTACTTAAGATACTAAAAATCTTGCAATTGTAAACGAGTAATACGGTTATTTTAAGTAATAAGTGTTACGAGTAATAAGATTTTACACCTTATTTATATCTAACCACTGTAGACAATCATGATCAGTATAAATAATGAACGACCTTTTAAACACTCTTGAAATTCCTCGATCAAAAGATAACAGCTAGGCACTCCAACTCTGTAACTGTGTACCTACGTTCATGCACCTTTAAGCTACGACTGGTATAATGAATCAATCATCTCATGATCTTTAATTCGACCTTGACCTAGATAAGGCCCTTTGTTGTTCACTTCCCCAATGCCACTTTTCGTTTTTCTTAAGCAAAAGATATACTGGAGCAACAACATAACTATATTGTTTTATGAACTTTTGTCGCCAGTTACATATACCTAACCATCTTTTTAGTTCTTTTTTATTTTTAGGAGTTGGATATCCTAATATAGTCGTTATTATCAGGTAAATGTAATTTGAATTCTAGATATTATATGACATAAGAAAGTAATTTCACGATGAGCAAAATTACATTTTTAAGTTTGATAGTCATACCGTTGTCTCTTAATGTTCGTAAAACAATTTCCTACTTGCTTAGATGCTCTTTAAACGACCGAGCATGGCAACATATGTCATTATACTCGTCAACATATATTTTAAACCAAGTGCCGATTTCTATATCCAACATCATATTCATCATAGCAATAAATATTGCTACAGCACTAACCATACCATACGGGAAGCGGACAAATTGATATTGATAATTTCCTATACGGAATGCAGTAAAAGGACGACTTTCTTCAAGCAATAATACCTGGAAATATTCTAAAGATAAATCGAATTTCGAAAAGAAATTAGCTCCAGCATAACTTGTGAGCAAAGTTTTTATATTCTCTACACGATTTTGAGGAACTTCTATGTATTTATTGAGATCTCTCAAATCCAACACTGGTCTTACACCATCATTATGTTTGTCTACTATGTGTAAAACGTTGGAATGCGGGCTTCTAGACTTCTCAATCACACCCCATTTCTCCCAATTTTGTAACTCTTTGATTACAGCTTTTCTTTTACTTAAAAGTATAGGATACTGTCTATTTTTCACAGTTACTTCCTCAGTAAATTTAATTTTATATACAGCGTGATGACAATCGGACCGAGCATTAAAAACGGATTTATTTTTCAGTAAAAAATTTAAAACTTGTAATTTATCTTCAAGACTAAAATTTTGAATGTTATATGCCTTTTCCTTAATTTGCTCCATAGTAGTTTCAGTTAGACTGAAATCTTGATCATGTTGGCAAAAATTGCCCACACTAGTAATTTGATTCTCATTAGTTATAACTAAAGCTAGTATTTGCCCTATTTTGCCTATTTTGTTCCTGTGAACTGAATTGTAGGTTTTTAGTGGATATGTTCTGATCATGTGAGATACATACAAATTATCAAGTTTTATAGCGCCTATAAATGCCTATTTTAAGTGTAAGCCCCTATTTTAAGATTTTCTCCCAAAGTTTTCAGCAGTTAGCAACAGTTCAAGACCGGCGGAGTTAGTTTTCTGAGAATTCCAGTGACCAGATTTCTATTCTCGAATGACTGTTTATGTTGCCTCAGGGAAGAGGTCGCGACACAGGGTGGAGTTTTCTTATTCACGAGTGCCGGAGATCTATGAAGATAATGCGATCCTATATTTCAACAGGTGAATTTTCAAGACAGCGAACTAGTTTCTTCGGAATTGACAACTGCGTTGCCAAATGTCATATCTTCGCTGAATGTCAAAACTTGACGGAGCAGGTAAAATCACCTTAGAAGTTTTTTGAAGGGGGAAGGGGGTGACGGATCTGTATAGATATTGCAACGAGTAAATAGTCATTCTTCCATGTGCGATAGAAGGAGAAAAACAGAGATTTGTCAAAATAGAAAACCTGTTCTGATTATCAAAAGCAAGGAAGGGTGGAGTATATCATTCCATCGAGCAGACTAGTGAACGTTAGTCGCTGAAAAGGAGACGGAGGAATGCCGAAAGAAAGAAGTTCTCCAAGTGCCTGGTTGAGTGGTAAAAGGCGATTCCAACTTCACCACAGATGGTAAGGTGATATCTTGTCAGCTTTGTGAAAAAGAGGTAAGTGCTTTCCTATCTTTTTATAATATGTTTTAACTCATAAAAATTCACACAAGTTTCAACGTATGCATGACCCAATTGTACATTGTTCGCTATATTTTATTTATTTTTCTGAATTTGAATTTTATTTATGGCCCTTAGGCATCTAAGGCTAAGGCCGGGATAAGAAAGGGAAAAAGATTCCGGAAGGTGTTGACCAGGGCCTATGTTGTAGGTGGCATCCCGGCATTTTCCTGGTGTGGCTGAGGAAAAACCCTGGAAAACCTCAGAATAGTGGTCGCTGGGATCGAACCTACGACCTCCCGAATGCTACGGTAACGCTCTACCACTGAGCTATGGCGGCTCGGTATATATATTTATTGTTTTGAAATCAGTGTCTAGATTTGAGAAAAGAAAACCAGAAAAAATATGACAGCCTATTTAACTGCGTATTTCAGCTTTTGATGCCAATTTTGACTTGTTTTAGTGCCTTTTTGCCTGCCTATTTCGACTTTTTTTAGTGCCTATAAATTCTAGCTTTAGTTATAACATTCTTGCAAAGAGTAGATGATTGATGAACCTCTTCCATCACCTGCTTCGGCAGTTTAAATGCTCTACTTTATCCTCTACTAACTTTCAGATAATCTAGTAACATTCTTCTCATTATCCAAAGCTATGTCTGTGGAACAACCAAGAGACCTAAGGTTATCTTTTTCAAATAAGGAATGATTTTCCTTAGAAGTTAGTTCGTTATTTTAAACATACTTCTTATTTGATACATTTCTATTTCAATATATCCTAGTCCTTGTACGACCAAACCGTGCCCTTAAATTGAATTTATCCAACCTAACATTGTCATATCTCTTCATAAAATCTAACAGTTGCTTCATATTTTCATAATTTGCTACTGCCAAACAAGTCCTCATAAAAAAGGGTAACATATTAGTAATCTCGGTTATTAATTCCACATCTGATACTGAATAATCACACATCTTTTCAACTAACACATACACTTGACGTGCATAACTCCTTTCCATTTGCCATCTTATTCTCTTGGGTATTATTCTACGTTTTCTTTCTTCAATCTTATAGTTCTTATACCTATAGAGTTCTGTTAAATATTGGATAACCGCTTGTTGACCTACGGCATTACCAACATGTATACCATCATTAAGTTCTCTAGCATAAGATCCATTACCTTCACTATAATACACATCCTTATTAAGACCATTTACTTCCGCTTTGCAAGTCTCATCAGGCTTTCCGAGTTCTCCATTCCCATTTAAACATTTATCATCATCTACCGAATACTCACTGTTTCCTGATTCTACAGAACTTGAGCTTTTATTTCTCAAATTTAAAACAGGATTACGATCAAAGTTTTCTGTGCCAATCTACTAGAACTATGATCTGACTGATTAGCAACAGTACTAGAACCAATGTTCGCATCTATCCGATTCTAAGAGTTGTTAATAATCTTTCGACTGTCAGAGTTTGAATGCATTCTCATAATCATGACTATCATGATTCCGATTCAAAAACTTTCTGCGTTTAAACTCTTTCAAACTTTTACTATTAGAAGTCGATCTAACAGAGTCACCTTTGATCTTTGTCTTAAAGAATATTTGCGGTCTCTAGTGTTCAAATTATTATCAGAATTTGTTCTAGTATTTTTCGTGGAAGTAAAATCATGCCCATCAAGTCTGTGCTCCACATGTAAGTACGCCCTGTCGACGGACTTACATTATACATTCTCATCTACTGATCTAGATGTACTATTCTTAGATCTAATCCTTTTTCTGTGAGAGAGAGGATTAGTATGTTTAGTACTAGTATCGCTACTAAAAGACATCTTCTCTGTATGAAAATAAGAATATATGTTGGAAACACCAACTTTATCGGCTAGCTCACAAATTAGTTGTATCATCCACAAGTTGTTAAATAATCTAGTCGGATAGACTTTAGTATCTCGCAGATACAAAGGAAATGTCTCATAAAAGATACATATTAATAATATATATCAAGTTAGTATATCTAATAATGTAAGCACATGAGAAATATGAGTGAAACGTAATGATCATAGTTCTGAATCACAAGAAAACTTCGTTTCAAACCAAAATCCAATAATCACCTTGTCAACATTGCTAAGAGATATGATATCAAACTAAAAGTCAATTTTAGCACTGTTTACGAGACACTATAACATTAATTAATGTTTACAATCCGTGAATCTATTAAAATAATGCGTAATTTTTTTCACTATTCTCTTGATAACAATAACGACAGTTTAATAACGGTATATAATCAACGTAACTTGCTATATACTTCATTTTACTCACTCAAAAAACTTTTGTAGCATTATGCATAATCTTCTTGTAAATATTAAGGAATTTCTACTGTAGATGTCTCAGTGACGTTGAGATTGCTTTAAACTCCCCTTGTAACACTGGCTTCAGCAGAAAGGTCTTTCAAAAGAATTAAAACAGGGCTTGGTGCAAAAATAGGGTAACATACAATTTAAAGTTGTTTTTAAAAAAAAGAGGACCACAAGTTACAGATACATGGTAAATACTCATACAGCATTTATTACCAACAAAGCTATTGAAGACAGAGTAATATGTTGGCAGATAAGTCTATATACTGTATATGAATTTTATTATAAAAAATACTCACAAAGACATTTAAAAATATTTGAATCGTATATTTTTAAAAGGGCATAAGTCCAGTAGTACAAATACTTAATGTTATTGCGCTTGATCAAAATTTTTACTAATCAATAAGTTCGTGTCTTTAGGGATGACTTCTTGACTGATAACCTCGTAAAAGTTTTCGTCACAATATATCTTAAAAGTAATTAATTTATTTTATTCCATTTTAATGCCAATACGTGGAGCTATGACTGTAGTTTCTAAAATACTGTAAAATTAAAAATAACCAAATTGTGGACTAATGTCCTTTTTAAAAATATATGATTTATTTATGGGAATTTCTGCATCAAACCCCCTCATCAAATGTGCGCAATATGATGATGCAAGAGTCCTTGTTTCCATTTAATATCATAATTGTGGAAAGGTGTAGTATGTAATTGTACATTTAAAAAATCCATAGATCACCAAGACGCAAAAGAACGAAAATTGGAAAGATATGCAAATTGTAGCCAAACGAGGGTTCGTATCATGAAAATGAAGAGGGCCGAAATTGTGTCAAATTTTGTCTTCTTTAATTATATTCTCTGCATCTTTCTCGTATCGTGCACCATTTTCGCGTAAATGTCGAAAAATTGTCTTCAAGACTTCGGATGGACGCTATTTTTTAAATATGTAGATTTTTAGTATGTTAAAGCATAGACCTCATAATAGATAGACTTATAACGCTTCCCCATTTCTGGCTGTGCTAAAACTAATGGAGATTGCACGGTCTGGGAATGTTAGTTTTGGAGAATATTGACAATTAATCTCCGCGTGAAAATGTTATGCTCCATTCAAATACATCGTTTTCAGCACATATTTTCCATCTAGAAACCACTATCAGAAATTCCTCTGAAATTAAAATCCGCCATGTTGGATTTATTATTTTGTGTCCTCATATAAGCTAAGACACATCTGGATCAAGATGAATCTAACGACACTTCATTTGTTAAAATCATTCATGTAGTTTAGGCTTTACGAGGTAACAAACTTACATATATAGCAGGTGAAAATCCGCCATGTTGGATTTACTATTTTATAACATCATATAACCTAGAACACAATATGGATCAAGGGAAATCGAACACCTCATTTGTTAAAATCGCTGAAGTAGTTTAGGCTCTACAAGGTGTCAAAATTACATACATAATGTGTAGTTTCGAGTTGTCTAGACCTCTGAGAGGGGTCTTGGCTAGCGCGCGGGGTGAAGTGGGAAGTGCACAAGCAATCAGCGACAACTCGCGTTTTCACTACCGATTTCGTATTGGCTGTTAAAAGTTTCTTCCCACTCATGATCAAGCTACGACTCCACCCTCTCGGCTACAGAACTCAGAACTAGAGTATACATACATAGCAGGTGAAAAGGCGCCATTTTGTTGATTTTCGCGATGTTGGATTTATTATTTCATAGCTTCATATAGCCTAGGACACAGTATGGATCAAGGCAAATCCAACGACAGATCATTTGTTAAAATCGCCGAAGTAGTTTAGGCTCTACGATATAACAAACTTACAGACATACATAGATAGCCTGTGAAAATCCGCCATTTGGTTAATTTTCGCCATGTTGCGGAGTTATAAATATAGTTACAGTGGTAGACTTTGTTCCATAGTTTTCAGCACTCATTTTTCATCAAAAAACACTATTAAAATTTCTGTTGCATTTTGTTCTAGGTTCATTGCTATTTTTACTTAACTATAATTACAAATCCGATACTAGTTCTCCCCAAATGTCGAAATTTCAGATGAAATGGACCATTTTTGGTTTTGTGGTGTTCTTATATTTAGGCTGATGGGAGTTAAAAAGATAGATACCCGATCGCAGTAAAAAAAATTGCGATATTCCTTGTCTAGTAAATATATATACGGTATTAGGCGATGGGTATTCTGCTTGAGGTCGTAGTTTGGAGTAGTGTTTAGAGTAAGTCTTCTTGTGTGTTGTCTTAGAAAGGATTAAACCCTAAAATATCAACTCACCATATTCTTTTTTACAAGTTCGCAGGAATTGCAGAAGTCCGAAACAACTCAAACATGTCATTGTGCAATGATCAATGTTTTGCATATGAAGCATATTTCAGAATGCCGATCCGTAGACATGACAAACGTTGGGCTCCGCACGTGTATTGTGCCAGTCACAGATCTACATTAGAAGATTAATGGCGGAACCAAAAAGTATATGCAGTCTGCGGTCTCTCAAAGTTGGAGAGATCTACCATCGTCCATTGCAGTTGCACCAGTATCACAAAGTGACGAAATTCGGGTTTCCAAACCACCAGCGTTTTCATCAGCGGAGAAAGTACTGAAGGAAACATCTGATGGTGAAGCAAGTTTTGTGATGAAACTGCAGCTAAGGAACCACATTTACTTAGTCAAGAAGAATTGAGTGATCTAATCAGAGATCTTGCTTCACCTTCCTATTTCAAAAGCTAAACGTCTTGTTTCATGAATAAAAGGATCGTACCTTCTTCTTCCATCATGAAAAATATCTAAATACAGAAGCAGACGTGCATTCTTTGCAACTCTCTTCGCATATCGTCCAGAAGAGTAGCTTTGCTCAGGCTGAGTTGCCTCTTTATTCAACATGAAAGACAATTATTAAATTGTCAAGATGCTGTTGGAAAAGACTGAGTATCAAATATATGGATGGGATTTTAAGATGATGGTTTTACCATAGACTAAAAATACCGCTTACCTGTTTTCGTCTGCGCTAAAATTAATTTTTCTTTTTTGTTTGTTTGTTTAAGATCCTACCGTTTGGTGGCTCTCGTGGCTGCTGCTAGAAACAACCAGTGACTGAAAGTAGTTGCCAGAGTCATCTAGCGGCAGGCTTCAAAATCACGTGCTTCTTAGTGCAGACGAAAATAGCTAGCCGTGATGTCTATCTTATTATTTAGTCTATCGCTTAACTCTTGAAATTACAGGATTATATTCAATATTATTATTATTATTTTGATTTCTTTGCTTTTGGGATAGCAGAGCTACAAACCAGTATTATACACGAAAAATGTGGCCAGAGGTGAAAGAGTTACTTACTGAGACACACGAAGGTACAACCAAGCTCTAGTTCAAAAGCAGAAAATTTTACTTCTTCCACACGACATTAAAATTGGAACTTGTGGCATAATTTTTAAAACATTGGTTCTTTATTCAGCTCCTCTTCATCACTAAACACGTTTCGTAAATAAATTATTGGAATTTCCTAAGTTTCTCAGCTCTGTGTTGACTGCGTTAACCGGACCCTCTGGCATTTGCTATAATTGCTAGATGGCCAGTCCTGCCTTGCATGGATCAGAGCTGAAACCGGGTCACATTTGGTTAGCCGGCTCGAAACTTGACCCTGTCTGGGTATTATAATAAACTGGGAATTTTCGGTGTCTTATTTTTTGTGCTCTGGAGGAGGGGGGGGTAATACGTCCGGTCCAGGTCAACTCTGAAAGAAACATTGCTCAAATGCAAGGAAAAAAAATTAAAATTCAGCTTTGCACTCTGGGTCCAAATCATAGATCCGAATGACTCGATTACCCTTTTCAGCTCTGGTATGGGTAGTACACAGCTTGTACCCACTAAATATTTTCAATAATAGCATGTACCTAATTTTGCTTATACCAGGTGTGTAAATATGAAACCGGAATTTGTGCATAGACGGCGTTAGCTGTCACTGTGGTTACCGTAAAACTGCGTCCTTGGCGCCACTTGCTTGTTCTGACTGCTGATAACGATTTGCAACTCACAACCAGACAATTTTATGTCATAGTGTAGTGTTTAATAGCGTTGAACATGCCATTCACTGATGATTTTTCACTGCTGTTTCAAGTTTTTAATTGGATTATTTTATATTCTCCTAATTTGTACGTATTATGGAAGGTATGAAGTTAAAAATTAACTCATGCTTACGTATTGAAGAGTACAGGGAAAGAAGGGAGGATGTCCATCTAAAAACAATAGTTTGTACTCTTAACAAGTATAGACAGTGACAGTTAACCGCTACGAAAGATTCAACCAAAAAGCGCAAATAATCCACAAGTTACAGCGGTCTTTTAGAATGTTAAGTAAATGGAAGAGTTAGTTAGGCTTTAAAATGCGTATTACGATAAATCACCTTTCTTGGACGATCTGCTTTCTTTTCCTGTACGCTTCAATTATTGTTGTTTGAGTTTATTTCATTACATGTGGCGGTGTACAGAAAGGTTTTCATAATGCTTTTTTTAAACGGTATATTTCCAAATCTTTACTTTAAAATGTCGGGAAAATTGAACTTAAGATACCGATATAAAAAAAATGTCACGTGGTTGACAACATGTGAAATGCAAGATTCATCAAGTGGAATATTTTCATACAGGGGAATTCAGTTTTCATCAACTCCTTTCATGAGGGGAAATTCTCTTCTAGTATTATCGTTTTGTGCTGCATTTAAAATTCGGCATAATGCAGCTCAAAAACAAGCAGTTTACAGAGGATGGTTCTGGAAATCCGTAACAGGGCCACAATTCAGCTCCTAGTGCACAGAAATTTTTGAAAAAAAAAAAAAGTGTATATGTACGGAATCACGTGGTGACGCTTCTGAAATCAGAGGCGTCTCGGAATACCTCTACGGGGGGAAGGGGGGATTGCAACTTCAAAATTTTAAGTAGCTACAGGAGTTGATTTTGCTCCCATTGAAATAAGCGCTAAATTTTGAACAACTTTTAGAGGAAACACTTTTCCATAGCTTATACCGTTTGGCAACTAGAACACATAATTGATAGTCAAAACTAGCATGGTGTACAGGGTTTTCGGGACCTTTGGATGCTTTAACTCAAAAGGGAATAGCAAATAATAAAGGTTTCAAACTAAAATAAAATACTAAATGGGATATGCGGAATCAAACGGTAAAATTTTTGAAAACAGGGGCGTCGTGGGAATACTGTTACGGGGGAGCAAATTCAAAATTCAACAGTGGTTTTATTTTTATTTCTATGAAACAAACATGAAATTTTGAACAACTTTCAGTGAAAACATTTTTAAAAGTCTTCAGTTACAAGAGCTACTTGGTAAGTTAACTGTTAACCTACCAATTAACTCTTGTAACTGCCAAACGTTAAGAGATATTAAACAAAGTTTACTCTTAAAGATGTTCAAATTGCAGGTTTGTTTCAAAGAAATAAAAATCACCACTGTTTCTATTTAATCATCAATAAAATTTTGAAGTTGCCCTTTTCGCGTAGTGGTATTCCCGAGATACCTCTGATTCCAGAAGAATCACGACGTGATTCCGCACATGGACTTTGGTATTATTATTATTATTATTATTTAATATTTTTGTGCACTAGGAGCTGAGTTTTGACCCTGTTACGGATGTAACAGTATGTATCTAACAGAATCGAAAGTTTATAAAAGTATCATCTTGCCATAGAGATTTATATACAGAAATTTCGAGCTTACCTGTCCGCCATTTTTTTTAAATGAGTTTCTTATTTAGTGTCATGTGACAATAATTTCTCGTTAAGTTATAAAAGGCAGTGTGAATTGTTATACGTTATATCGAAATAGCTTCTGAAATTGAAGTATACCTAAAAAGTCGAATATTTGGGGAAAAGTCAGGACACCGGGCCATTATATATATATAAAAAAATATCCGTGATTGTCCCGGGGAAAATGTGCCTGGGGTTGGCAAAAGTAAAATAAATGTGGTTACGTATTTTCATATCTACGTATGTAGCTAGACAGAAACACTTCAACGTTACAATAAATCAACATATTTATTTAAGATTTTTTTTTTTTTTTGGAGATATAGGTATATGTAACGGTTCGTGTATATTTACAAGATATTACAATAACAAAAAGGTTCAACATTTATCAATATAATTTTTTACACCCTGAGATCAATTCAACGGATAATATTTTGTTTTTGAAATCAAAATACACTTGAACGTTTAATCAAAACTTGTAGAATATTATTTTTTTTTTCTAATATTCGTACATTTTCAAGCAATTTCGTACCTTTTAATACATACATAAGAAATCCATTTACACACACACATTCACACAAATACAACTCATATGATATACATGTCTTAATAAGATATAACATTTGAGAAATACATATATGACTCATGTATTGACAATATAAGTGCAACGCAAGCAATTTAAAATTCAAATTGAAATATGAGATATATATATAAACGAACTCGCGTAGTCAAAGGTAAGTTTTAAGATCGGTAACCAATTAGAATTTAATATTTTACCTGTAAAATACGTATAGTAACTCCGTAAAGCGAAGCATATATATACACAAATATTTATCACATCTTATCCAATTGCAATTACGCTATATTAAAGTGCCCTAAGGCAAACTATCTCTAAATACCATTGGAAATATTCGTGGCTTCAGAATTAATAGGCTTCTAAGACTAGTTTAATAGTTATAATTACTTTCGGTAATTTATATAATATACATTTGAAAAATAGTATATTACATATTTGAACTACAATTTTTTAGTTGTTTCTTTGCTTTGAACCATACGTTAACAACTCTTTATGCAATACGTGGTTGTGAAAGAAGATTGAGCAATTACTATCTATGACCAGTGCTGTTACAAAGAAACTAGTAAGTACGAAATGTTTCAACACATTTTAAATTATACAAAATATTATATATTTATTTACTATAAGAAGTAATTAATACAATATGAATTGCTTGACTTCATAGAATACTAACAAGCCATCTTCCTTGATGTGGGAAAGTATGTTGGAATACTAGGTTACTGTGTAATATTAAATACAAATAAAAAGTATTTAAATTCTAAACATTATCATTTTTTTGTTGTTGTTTCTCACAAACATTGCAATTTTTATAACACAAGTAAAATACTGTTTCTTAAAACTGAGAAAAAAAGTTCTTATCTGTGCACCGAGAAACAAGTCCCTTAGAAATGAGATATCAGCTTTTTCTCATTTAATTGAAAATGAAAGCACAGCTGGTATCTCATTTCAGAAAGGAATTTGTTTCTCGGTGCACAGATAAGAACTTTTTTTCCTCAATTTTAAGAAAACTTTTTTTTTTAAATATGAATCAATTTGTGCGGACCGAAAATGTAAATGAGACAACATAGTAACATCTACACTGCTTAAACTTCACTGGATAAAAGTGTTTTTAACAATTGGTGAATCGATTTGACAAAAGCTAAATTAGATTTTCTTTGAGCATAATGTTCACAGTCTTATGAGCTAACGATTTAATATTGTGCAACGTTTATTAGTAGTTGTACCGGTTTAGTGTACGGCCAGAACCAATCTGCACGTCAAACACATGAGGGACTTTAAATAAAGAGTGTGTAAAGAATGAATTTCTAGAACATATGTTTGTACACGTACCAGCAGAGAACTTACTATGACTTAATAGCAGGTGAGAATAATAATAAAACCATAAAACGGTTTAAAAACATAAAGTTGAACTTGCCAGCAAATACCGTACATTAACGCCACGTTCTTCACAAAGAATTGAGCAGTTCAACATTTGTACAAGGCAACAAAGTGAACATCGACGTTATTTAATTCTATCTTGTCTTTTGATACAAGATACAAATGATAATGCATCTAATATCTATAAGTGCAAATGCAGTTTGAATAACAAGATAATCGCTCTTGATGCATTTTGCTGTACCATTTACAAGACTTACTTATCAACAATTAAACTTGTCTAAGCTTGCTCAAGTTTCCACTACGGAATCCAAAGCACTTTATCACGTTATCTGTAAAGATACACCGGACACAACTGTTGAGAAGGGATTTGCATATGACCGTTGTGGTGATAGAAGTTCTCTTTGGTTGAAGAAGTTGCACTGTCTTCCGTGGACAACATGGCGTCTTCAGATGAAGAGTTTGATGTTGTAGTAGTGTCCTCAACCTTCATGGAATCGTTATCATCAGCCTTCTCTGTTTTGTTGTTTTTGGACTTAGAAGAACCACGAATACTTGAAGATTTCCTGTTGGCGTCATGAGTTTTGACGTGTTTGGCTAAGTGGTCGGAACGCATGAACCGTTTATTACAAATTGGACACGCAAACCTTTTTTCGCCGGTGTGAGTTCTCAGATGGCGTTGTAGTTCGTCTGACCTTGTAAAACTTTTACCACAGAAGAGCCAATTACAGACGAATGGACGTTCCCCAGTATGCCAACGTAAATGAGCCTTAAGGTGTGACGTCTTTCCGTACGTTTTAGAACAACCAGGAACATGACAAACATGTTGACGCCTGCGCGTTTGTTGTCCTGTTGTACTGACGCCATTTTGACAATTCGGACATCGACAACGACTACAACGTCTCGATGTAACAGCTGCTGACGATTTGAGCATTGCGGCTGCTGCTGCAAAACGTTGTTGATGGTAAAGAGTCGATGGATCCATTTGTGCAGTTTCGTGATAGAAATAAGGATTAGTAAACGACGTCGGTGAAGGAGTCGCTGGTGGTTGTTTCACTACTGCTGTCTGATGGTGATGAAACCACCAAGCCATTCTGTTATTACAGTCCTGGATCTGTTGTTGTTCAAGTGGTGGAGGCGATTGCGCCATCACTGGTGAAGACGGAAGCATCCCTGCAGTGGATTGTATACTTGTAGGTGCTACAGCTGATGATGTACTTTGGTACTGATGCATTGACAGGTTACATGCTGTAGAGGTGGTTGTGTTAGTTGTGGCGATTTGTGAACTAGCTGCGAGAGCTGCTGGGTTCATGTTATGGTGGAAATTTGGCGAATTTTGTTGTAGTTCAAGTCCTTGGAAAGGAACTTCTGGATACGAGGATTGTTGATGGTGGTGGTTCCATGTCGGAAAATGAGTTGCTGGCGTTCTTGTGTAATCTGTTGAAGGAGGAACCTGAGATCCAAGGCGACTGCATGTTGCTGCCAACATTGTCAGAGGGTTATTCTGTAATACATAAAAAAGAAAGAAAAAATGCATTAATTTTTCTGTAAGTGTTACAACTGAAATGTAACTTTCAAGTGAATCAGTTCAAACAAGATATGTTCTTAAAGTATTGGAAATACATAAGCAGTATTGTCTCACTTCTGAACAATGTTACACATCTCTTCCACTGACAATTTGACAAACAATTGACGCCTCTTTCGTGTAGATATCTAATGCGCTTAGGCAAATATTGTACGGTACTACATTAAAAGGTTTTCATGAAAATACTGTGTACTATTACTGTGTACTAGGGCGAACGAGTGAATAATGTAAAATTTTCCCTAGCTTAATAGAAAACGAGGGATGGACAGTAGCGAACCATAGCTACTTTCGTCCTAGGTAAAATTGTCTGTTTTTGTCAATGGCGTACGTAGTAAGAAAAAGAGGTAAGAAGGTAGGTATTGGAGGTGTATTTGGGATAAGAGTTGATCAGGAAGATTTATTTCTGTGTATTTCAACGCCCGCCTCGCATCACCAGAGATACACTCAAATCCGCTTCGTCCTATATTTTATATGTTCTTTTACTGTTTTTTGATATTTGTAAGTTAAATATCTATACAATGGAGAAATTCTTTGACATACACGTATGATTGGATGAAATCTTGGAAAGCTAAACTTCTTTATGTCAATGTGATGAGGGTAGCTGCAGGTGACCTTATATACACCAGAATTCGAGAGGGGATTTCTGAAGTACCTTTGTGGCCAATTGAAACTGAGATGATTTTTATTGGCGGGAGTGACCGCTATTTGAATGTCAAATACCGTACTTAAATTTAACACAAAGTTATTATGTCCTGAGGCTAAAACATTTTTTTATCACTTATTTTTTTTCGAAACGTCTGTCTTATAGATTGTTGGTGGTGGTGGTGGTAATGGTTTATTTCCAAACTTATATTTTATGGTATGATGGACATTGGTTAGACGTGTGACTAAGTGAGGGTAAATTACAATCCAAATGGGTACAAGAGACATTCGCATTTTTATTCACAATCATGTTATGAAATCGTTTTACATGTCTGAGTTGGTGGCTACAATTATTTCATTCATAGTACCAAGTCACTCGAATTATATCGTCAGTTTATTTAGCTTGTCGAGAGACCTACAACCAGGGCTGGAAATTAACGTAACGTTTGGTAATTTTGTCACCAAAATATTACCTAATAGGTAATTTTGTCACCAAAATATGAGCAAATAGATAACATCACAAAATAGAAGACTTGACAAAGATGTAATGTTGTCACTATATGCAGAGGCATAGTCGATCCCGTAGCTATGGAAAGAGAGGTAGGGGAGCCCGGCCACTCCTCAAAATAATTTTGTCCTCTTAATCTTGGGCGCAAATGCTATCATATGTAATATTTTGTATTGCTGCTATTTACATTGAAAATATAAGTATATATGATACTATTGAATGTAGTACTGAGTCATGTATAGAAGACAAATGGATCCTCTTGCATTGGTTGTTTAATATACGACCAAACATGTCTTGTGGATGTAAACTGTGGCACCTTTTTAAGTACCGCGAGCCTTAGTTAGGATGCTGGAAATAAACTACTGGAAGTCCGAATGAAATTTTGTTGTGAAATGACTTGATATTAGACCGAAGTAAGTTTGTTTTGTGTTCGTTTCAGTTGCAATGTGAAACGGCTTTCTTGCAACTGAGTCAATTGATTTTCCATTTCTCTGCAGGTATTTAAAAAATCACATTCATCCTTACAAAAGTACATGGGAATAATACTGCTAATAACAGAACTGTATTCTAGTCATTTTCCCGGGAAGAACAAGTGAATCACATCCAAAATTTATTACGAAACTTGAAGAAATATTCTTCTTACAGAATTTGTTAGAATTACTAAGCAGCTTATTGCAGCCATTAAAAATATATATGGGTTCCGCTCTGCAAAAAAACACGCTAGGATGCGTGCATTCGGAGCTGCATTTCCCTTTAAAAATCCCTCCCTACAAAAAATTCCCTGTCTCGAAAGATTAGGCAGAACAGGAATTCCCGTTTTGCTTAAAGATATATCATTAAAAATATTTTCTACCAAGTGCTGGAGGGCCTTTAGGCAGAACAGGAAGACACCGTAAATTTGGTACTTCAGAGCTAAAGTTGGAACAGTGAGAGACTGTAACAATATGATCCTTGTCCGATTTTTACAATTTCCAGAAAAAAAAGAGAGAGTGTAGTTCAGATTGTAGAATACCGGATTTCCCATCCATGTCATATCCCAGGCTTTGGGCTTATTCGGAAAACAGAGCCAGGGAAGCTTTTGCAGAGCAGAGAGGAGAATCTCATCTAACCCCTCATTAAGACATCGAGCACTGTTCTGTCCAGGATCTAACATAAAAAAAAAAACCCTTATGAAATACAGAATATATATATATTTCAGAAGTTTCCAGTTTCGAGAGCAACATAAACCTACTAAGCCACGTCTCACTAGTCCATCCATAGTCCTGTCTAAATGTTCCATTTCGGCACCTCTGGAAATTAAATAGCGATATCTAAATGAGGAAAGATATTTCATCCAAGGTTTATAAATTTGACGAAAGGAATTATAACGCGTTTCTAAAATACAGTAACGCATTTTCCTCCCTGTGAATTCCAGACAAATGTCGTTCTTATCGCCTCATTTCGCTTCAGATAGATTTCTTAGCAATAACAATTTGGTGTGGAGTGTTGACACACGAATGTTTTACTTGTAAATAATAGACCCCTATACAAAACCCATTTACGAGAACATTTTGTCCATGCTTTTTTATGTTTGATAGAATTTCTATTACGTTCTTCAACTGGTAGTTGTTTCCACGCCGAGAGGTTGTTAACACAGCATTTCACTGTTAATACATTACTTCTTTATTATTTTTTTTGTAGCAATTATTGTAATTATGAAGATTTTTTACAGTTGTTAAGTTCTATCTTGCGTTCTACATCAAACGTACATTTATAACTGTTGGCTTGTCTATGTCTTTGCATACAATGACCAAATACTCGTAACCTATTTGCCAATTCTTCCATTTAGTGACAAAATGACCTATTTGCTTATATT